>JAOXJP010126627.1:0-13709 GCA_025762735.1 Platanus orientalis | reverse complement strand
GGTTCTTATAAATCCGGCATGCCAATGCCCATCGGATGATTAGGGTATGACCTCTCAAGAGAAAAGTTTAGGTGTTAAATCCCCCCCCCCTCCCCCTCTCCCCGACATTTCAGAGTTATTTGTGATGTTGGTTACCTCTCCTGCCAGTGGTCCCGCTCTATGATGGGGCTGTCTATATCCCCCTCCCCCCCTCCATAGGAAAAAATAATAATAATAATTAAGACGTGTAATTTTTTTTTTTATAAAGAATTTAAACATGTATTGATTGCAAAAAAAAGCCTCCAATTTGGCTCATGCTACATGTGATAACTCAAGGCATTCAAAAGCCACCTTTTTAACTTCTCTCTCTTTGGAGTTGCCAAGAAAGTTACCCATAGGCAAGGAAGTTCATTGTATGCACCCCACAAATCTATTGTAGAAACAAACAAAGATTAGGTGGTCCTTGGTATCAGATCTTTGGTAAAAATTTCAATCAGTAGAGCAAATTGTCCGGCGGGAAAACAAAACATCTGTGTAAGAAAAGTAGCCAAATAATGAAGCTATGCCTGGGGAGACTCCCTGACTCGACCCAAAGCCGGTATGAGATGGGACAAAAGACCACCCCACCATTCCTCCTATATAGAAACACTGCCAATCAAGCCTCTCTATTTCTACTTTGGCTGTAAATGTTGACTGAAACATCTTTGCTTCGATGATTTTCGTGCCCATAACCACCGATCGAAGTAAAAAAAAAAAAAAAACAAAAGGAAGCTAGCAATTAAGGCATTTCATTTCCCCTAATGCCGGACTTTGAGGCCTTTTAGAAAATCTTTCCCTCCTAACTTTTCTTCCTCGATGTTGCCTTTGCTTTGTGGAGCGTGAGGTGTGGATTTTAGTCTAGCTTCACTTTTCGCCAAATCAAGAGGAAGATTTGTTTCCTTGGATACACCTTTAATTTGTTCTTTTTTGTCAATTTTTCTTGTTGACAAGAGAGGTTAAGGCAATAAAAGTCTTCTCTCTCTTTTGTTCTTAGCATCCAAGAAGAATCTAGGGAGGATGTGTTTGTACTTTTAAATGATTAGTTAAAGGTATGGGCAATATAATATATTGGAAGGTAATTAAGGGCTTATAATTTACCCAAACTTTGAATTACTTGATATGCATTCAATAGTTAGGAGGAAATCCATTTCATATTTTTTTTTTTTTTAGATTGGTAGTGATCCTTCATACTCTACATGCTCACTAGTGATCCTTTGTAGTGGAAGCCCGTAAGGTTGGTAGGGATCCACTAGACTCTATGATCATTCGTTATCCTCAGTAGTGGAAGCGAATGGTTATATGCATTTTAGGCGCATTGATTTGATGGGATAAGTGTTTTAACATTTTTACTCCTGTCATGTCAGCCTGTGCATATAAATACGGGGCTTCGCCGCAGACGATCAGGGCTGTATGCTTACCCAGTACCAAAAAAACGAAATTATAACAGATAATTTTTAAAAGACAGTATATTGAGTATGGGGCCATAGGATAGGACCCATGTAGTAGTTTGTGACCCGTGCACGTGACTCGTGAAAAGATGATCGGGACCCATTGATGGATGGACCCTACCTAAGAGAGTAATGAGACCAAAATTGAGATGATCCTAACCATTCATTTTTCTATTTATTTGAAGGGCAAAAAAATTCTTGTAAAACTTTAGAGAACTCCAAAAATAAATGTAGATATAAAATGATGGTTAAAAATCATTTGATCAGATTCCAGGTGTAAGTGCAATATTTTAAAAGAATTCATCCAGCTGTGGGTCCTAATCATTAAACAAGAGACACGTGGCAAGAAATTGGAGAGGGCAAAACCGACTCGGGATCCCCTGCAATAGTTAAAATGCATTAACGTCCATTGAGTGTTTACAAAGTGACACATATACAAGATTTAAAACTCCTACCCAAATTTTATTGGAGTTTTAAATTTTTTTGTATACATGTCACATTTTGAGAACCATTGCATGTTAATGCATTTTAACGTACTGCAGAATATCCGGATTCAGGCAAAACCCATGTAGGTGGCCTAAGGTCCCAGACCCAAGGCGCTCCCTAATTAAAAACTCTTAACATATTACCTAGTTACAGTTTACCAAGAAAAACCTAATTACCAGTGTGATCATCAACTTTCAGGAGATCTAAGGAAAATAAAGGCTAAAATATTCCCCACGTTCGAGCAAAGAAAAAATTTAAAATAATAACCAGTAAATAAACAATTCAACAAAAAATTTATTTTATATATTTGAAAAAAAAAATGTAGCCACTTTAGGCTTTGCCTAAGGCTTTCCTTCCCACTAGAGGATGTCTTTTTCTAAAAGTGGAAGTTATATTCATTGCTGTGTAGGTACCCATTTTAAGTTGACTGGAATAAAATACTTCATATGATTGATTTGTGGGTTTGTGCTATTAGCTGAATGGATTCACAAGGTATCTCCTTTGGATATAGCCATTAAACTAACAAATAAAATCTTCAAAATTCATTAAAAAACTAAAAGCAGAAATCATGATCTCGAGGAACCTTTTTGAAGGCATGAAAATGCTATACTAATGGGTATTGCTATAATGAGTTTTAAACTACTTAAACTGGCCTTTTAACGGCACTAACTGCAATATTGTTCATGTCGTGTCTTTCTTTAAACATCTGGATTAAAGCATGGAAATAGAATCATGCCTTTCTTAATTGCTAGCCCACTAATCTTAGTAATATATAAACCATATTTTTTTTGATAATTAAGGGTTTACAATAGCATATTGGTATGGGGTATCAGGGAACTCTTAAATAAAGCAATCAACCGTCTCTCCTGAAACCTACGGCTGTAGAAGAGGTTAGAGTTAATATATACCATTTTAATTAAATAATTAACCGTCTCTCCTAAAACCCTAAAGTGATATGAGAATATATTTCAACGGGAACCATAGCACGTGTCCTCATGTCTCTTTTAAATAACCATACTAAAAGAGAAACTAGTGTAATCAAAGCAATATTTATATGTTAATCGTGACTTATAGTAATGATAAACTAAGTGTGAAGCCGAGGTGACAGTAATTGAATAGATGATAAGTGCAGATTATCTTGTTTTCCGGCAAAATCGCTTGGTCCTTAAAGTTACAGACAAAAGAAGAATAAGAAGATGATGAAGAAGAACAAGAAGAGGGAAAAAAGAACTGTTTCAATTCAAATAGAAGTTCTCAAATTATTGCAATTATCTCTTCTCTCTTCTTGACCATTGGGTCTACATCAAGAAACCAAACACACAAGAACAAACAAAGGGGTGTAATTAATTCAAAGAGAAAAAAAAATCTACTGGGCTATTATGCTCATCGTGGATGATGACTCCTACCCACCGGACCCAAGAAATAACATAATGATTCATTGGCACGGCTTATCCAGTTGATGGTCCATTTCTTGGAACAAATGGTCCAAGTATTAAACGAAAATGTGACCACTCTTTGACATGTAACATCATAGTTTTCTAAACTGACCTGAACCAGAAAAAGGTGCCGGGTCTGGTTAATCCGATTTAACCAGCAGATCGAACTAGATTAACCCATCTGATCGGTTAAGCTAAGTCAACACAAAAGCCAGACGAGTCATCTAAGTGGACCGATTATTAAGCAAATCCAGTCCCTGATCTAACCCAACGTCCCGACCCACTTGAGTTCCTTCCAAAGCTCTTTTAACAGACCGAGCGGTCCGACCAGGCTGGGTTTTGCAACAATGTGAGCATACTAAGGCAATCAAACCGGAATTTTATACTGCATCGCACCCATGTGCATGAGTTAAGAACCCAACACTCCTCTGGGTCCACTTCTCTCCCAAGTCCAGATATTTAGTAGAAAACGGGTTAAACACAGTACGTGTTACCAGCCAGAGCCGGTCAAGAATTTCGGTAAAAACCCGTTTCATGTTGAGGGGGTATCTATGTCATTTCACTTTCAAACGGTCACAGCAACCGAATAAACTAACGGCACAAAACGGTGCTTGGATTATGTGAGAACGAATCTCGTGAGAACCGTGAAAACGGTACCAGCGGGGCTGACACATCAGTACCGAAAAATGATTTGCACTTTTTGGGGGGGCACTTATCACTTTCCGGCGCTGATGTGTCCGTACCCTGATGCCGTTTTCACAGTTCTCATAAGATTTGTTCTCACCTAATTTTTAGTGCACAAAATGTGTCTCACTTTAACCGTTTCACATTCTAACTCACTGAGTCACCACCAAAAAGTAAAAACAAGAGCAACGGCAGAAAGATCTGCTCATCCACTGACAAGAATACCCCTATCCATTAAAACCGTACCATTGCCCGGAATCAACGCCTTAACTGTCGGGGTGGGCCCCACGAAAAGAAGCATGTTCATGAAATGGCAATGGGCAGTTCGGTCAGAAAAAAATATAGGGCGAACCAAGGGAGCCTTTTGTTATGTGGGCTCGTTTTCCGATTGTCTCTTTATTTATACCCTTGCGACCCGGAAACTGAAACATACAGACACTCCGAGGCTTGGACTCTAGAGAGGAAAGCTGTCGGCAGAGCTCTTTTCTCTCCACCAGCCGGAAATCTGACCCACACTAGCTGAGCGGGGTGGAGCGCCGCCTCATCCATCTGACCCACACGATGCAGCGCCACCTCTACTCCGCCCTGTTTCTTGCCCTCCATCTCTCCTTTTCCGTCTTTGCTCCTGCTCTCTCCATCTCGGCGCAGCCACTCCACCAACTCACCAACTCACATTGGCATCCCGCCACGGCCACATGGTACGGCAGCCCCGAAGGCGACGGCAGCGACGGTAGGCTCCTGACCCACCACATTATGTATGTATGCATGTGTACATGTACCATGATCATGACATTGTCTCATTGATGTATGTATGTATGTAGGTGGGGCATGCGGATACGGGTCGTTGGTGGATGTGAGACCGTTTAGGGCGAGGGTGGGAGCCGTTACTCCGGTTCTGTTTAAGAATGGAGAGGGGTGTGGGGCTTGTTACAAGGTGAGGTGCTTGGACAAGGAGATATGTTCGAGGAGGGCCGTTACAATAATCGTGACGGACGAGTGCCCAGGCTGCGCATCGGGCCGTGCGCACTTTGATCTGAGTGGGGCTGCTTTTGGCCGGATGGCCGTCGCCGGGAATAACGGGCAGCTCAGAAACCGAGGGGAGATCTCAGTCATCTTCCGACGGTAATAACGGCCGCTTCTCTTTCGTCTTTTAGTTTGTTTATAATTTATGTTCTTCCATATTTACCCGACAAATACTTGTTATATATTACTAAAATACACTTCTTTTAAGGTTCAGTATTGCATTTTTATTTATTTATTTGGGTATTCCAGTCCGTCTCAAAGACTTCGTAATATATTATGTTCTGATAGTTTTAACCTTTTTGACCAAAATTACACTTTGTTGACCGAATGAAATATTTTTGTGTTATAATCTTATTTATAATGGATCTCTACGGATTTCACTGGCTCACTGCCCTACTATAGTTTGTTTATACGGTCCATCTAGGGTTCTCTTAAATCTTGGCCTCTTGGGATTGAGGATGGTTGGTGTCCACTCCCCTAAAATCCGCTAACCTCTGCCCTGACAGAAGGCAAACATATCAGCACCGAAAAATGATTTACACTATTTTTGGAAGGAGAGGTGCATATCACTTTTCAGCGCTGATGTATCCGGGGCGATGGTTAGCGGGGGAGCATTCCCATCCCTCTTTGCTTGGGATTTGATACTCATTAAGGCCACCGGGGCCCCCCACAGATAGATGAGATCCATGACATAATTGGCTGGAGAGGCAGCCAGCATCTCATAACAGCCGAATGTTGTCGAGGGGATTCGACCATGCAACCCTACTTCCTTTTAACTTTTAAGAGTCATGCTATAGTCACCCATGTTTTCTATGTTGCCAATGTTTTGTTTGTTTTTTGTTTTTTGTTTTTCTAATTTTATTTTTATAACAAACAAAACATATTTATTAAGAAAAAAAAAAGCTGCTTAAGAATAACTATATCAAACACCTAAGAACTAATTTCAACAATGTTATTAGGAACAAAAATAACTTATGGTTTGATTAAACTAAATGACCCTAAATAGAATGAAATATAAGAATCATCTACTTGATCTTAAATAGTTAGGATAAGACTTTGTTGAGTTTGGGTTTTGAACTTGTAATATTATTGCAGGACCCCATGCAAATACCGAGGAAAGAACATAGCCTTCCAAATAAACGAAGGATCGACCGATTATTGGCTATCGCTTTTAGTAGAGTTCGAAGGCGGAGATGGAGATGTCGGAAGCATGCACATAAGAGAAGTAAATTTCTATAAAACACACACCTCTTCTATATTGTATCTGTTGATATCATAGACCTTGGTTTGAAACCCCTCTATATTTTTATTTTCACATGTGCAAATAAAAATATATACTTGTGAATGGGGGGGTGCTTATAAATTATTTATTATTTTTGGGCAGGCAAGCTCCACTGAATGGCTGGAGATGAGGCACTTATGGGGAGCAAATTGGTGCATTATTGGGGGACCCCTTAACGGTCCTTTTTCAGTGAAGCTAACGACACTATCGACAGGTCGGACCCTATCAGCAAGACAAGTGATTCCAAAGAATTGGGCTCCAAAGGCTACTTACACTTCCCGCCTAAACTTCTTCTAAGTAAAAGAGAGATCATAAGTATGGCCTATATATATATATATATATATATATATATATATATATATATATATATATATATATATAACCCTTTAGTTAAAAAGCTGCCTGGGATTAGGTAAGGAAATTTGCTTTTCCTGATGTATTAGGATGATATCAGGGGGCTGTGAGTATCGGTACCTAAAAGTGACTTCCACTTTTTGGGGGGTGCTTATCACTTTTCAGCACTGATGTGTCCACCCCCTAATGCCATCCGAATACATCAGGAAAAGCAGATTTACGTATATAATCTTTTCCGGTTAAAAGCAACTACTATCCCATTCTCTTTGTATCTCTCTTTTTTTTTTTTTTTTTTTTTTTTTGTGTTTTACTTTGTGGCTTTTATTTCAGGTGTAAATGTTGTAAGCCTCTGTAGCCCTCTCCAAAGGAGAGAGAGCGCCCTTGATGTGTGTAAGTTTGTGGGACCCCTTATTTTAATGAATAAAGTGAACGTGTTTGCTGCCAGGGATGAACTTGACTCATGTGGGATCCGGACTCATTGCAATTTTAATGCTTTGGTTTCTAGAGAATCACGAGGGTGCATTGTCAATTTTGTCACAACATGTAACCAATGCCAAAAGCCCTAGGACCTGCTGGCCAGTGCTGCCCCCTTAAGCCGCTGGGATCAAGTACACTACCACGTTAGCAATTGATGTCTAAAACATCCCACTTTATGACGACACTCACTTTGGGTTAGATAGTTTTGCTAGACCTGGGATAAAAACTGTTGTATTTTCAGGTTCCAAAAGGAGCCCGGATTTTGTGTGCACATAATTGGTGTACAAGTTGTGCACATGGACCGAGGGAGCTGACACATCAGCACTGAAAAGTGATTAACACTTTTTAGGGGTGCATTTATCACTTTTCGGTGCTGATGTGCCTGTCCCTGATCCATGCACACAACTTGTGAACCTCTTTTTGTGTGCACAAAATTTAGGGGGTTTAAACTAATAAAATTTTAAAAATAACTTATAGAACTAATTTATAAAAACTCAGATCTTAAAGGGAGGCCAAACGAAGCAGTCAAATTTAGGGCTATCGCTTGTCACTTTTCAATGCTGATGTGTTCACCCCTGATGCCATTCTAATACATTAGGAAAAGCTTATTTCTGTACCTAATCTTTTCTATCTTTTTCTCTTACATGGTTTCTCCAAATTTAATGAGACAATATTGTTGTTGTTACATTGATTGTTGATAGTGTTGTCTAGTTTGGCTCAGTTTGGAACTCAACTCGTTATGAGCAAAGCCTGAACTTTGATTTTATCTCGTTTCCTAAGTGAACCTGAGTCGAGCCAAGCCTAAACTCAACAACTCAGGTTCTTCATGAGTCTGAGTTGAGACTTCATTTGACGAGCTCAAGCTGAACTAAGCAAAGCTCAGCCCAGCTCCTTCACACCCCTCGTTGCTGACATGTGAAGAACATAAGCATCAGGGAAGCATAGCCTCTAATGTTTATCTGCCAATGCTCTATCCAATCTTTCTTTAATATGGATTTGAGGTTCGCTTCTATTAGACCATGCATAAATAAATCCTGCAAACCCCAAATCCAACTAGTCACAATTATTAATAATCTCCTTAAATTCTGAAAAATGATTCTCTGCCATAAGTAGCCTATCCTATATTACCCAAAATCACCACAAGCCTTTCTTTCCACAAAATTGAGTAGTTCCTGTATTTTTATCCTATTCTAATTTAAATATCATTATTACTTGTTGAATCAATAACAGTTCAAGACTTGACCTCATCTATGATAGAATAGAAAATAAAAAAAGGTTCAGCTCATTGTAACATTTTCAATCTAAATGGAGATTAGACTTTCTACCAAATAGATATAAGACTTATATAGAAGAGCAATTGAGTAGTTCCAACATTTTTATGTAAATGGAGATAAGACTTTCTACCAAATAGAGATAAGACTTATATGTAAGGGCAATAAAGTAGTTCCAACATTTTTATCGTACTCTAGTTTAAATATCATTTCTACTTGTTGAATCAACGAGCAGTTAAAGACTTGACCTCGTCTATGATAAAATAAAAAAGAAAAGAAAAAAGATTCAGCTCATTAATTACTTCAAATTTATTATTATTATTATTATTATTTTGATAATCTACTTCAATTTTATTGAAGTTGTGAGGAACATGTTTTAATATTTTGCAAAGTTGCATGAAATTTTGTATAAGTTTCTTTACTTATAAGGGTGGTAAAATTAATTATAATACAAAAGTTTGTCAATGAATTTAATTACATTTAAATCCCTTATAAAAAGGGTGACCCAATGCACGAGGCTTTAGCTAATATAATTTAATAAAAAATAAATAAACTAAAGATAACAAAACATACATACATACATTCAAAATTATATGATAAATATATAATATTAGGGAAAGGATCTGCTACACCCAAATTTGTTTGTCCCCACACCATAGGCTGACGTGATGGTTTTTTGAATTTGGCACCCTTTTTAAATGGGTTTGGATTATGTGCAAATGAATCTCATGAGAACTGTGCAAACTGCACAAGAGGGGCTGATGCATCAGTACTGAAAAGTGATTTACACTTTTTGGGGGGCACTTATCACTTTTTGGTGCTGATGTGTCCGCACCATGATGTCGTTTTCACAGTTCTCACAAGATTCGTTTTCACCTAATTTTTTCCCCTTTTAAACTAGGAGAAAATGTTCATTTGAACACTTTTTCATGGTTTTAACCCTATAAACCCCATGTTTATTGGTTCCTATTTTTTCATTTGAAAACTGTTTTTACAGTTATGACCTTAAACACCTCATCTTTTGTGTGTGGTAAAGCCAAAATGAGTGTAGCAGATCCTGTCCCATATAAAATCATGTTATCAATTTGTTAAAAAATTGATAAAATCACAAAATAAAAATTTGTAAATAGCTAAATCCTATATATCCTTGCTTATGGAAACGGTGCATCTTTAACAATAACAAATGTTTGTGATGATGTTGACGTATTATCCACCCATTGGTGTAATGATTAAAATTAGAGATGAGATTTTATACGCTTCACCTATCCTCCACTAACTTCTGCTGAGGGTCAAGGGGGCTGAAACATCAACATCAAAAGTGATTACACTTTATGAGGCCGTGTATAAATCACTTCTGACGCTGATGCGGCCACCCCGTTGAACCTTTTATGCGGATAATTAAGCAAGACTTATGTATGTATCCTCATATAAAAATGTTAGATTTAAGTATATATGTTATGTGAGATTATTTAGGGTCTTTTAAAGAGGGTACAATATTTTGTGTCAAAGTAATAAAGTTTATAGTGCCAAACTTTGGGTTTTTTTAGAGTAATCCCGTTTTTTTTATGTTCAAGCTACTTTTTTCAATGGTCAAAACTTGATTTTTTTTTTTTTTTACTTGGTTTTAGTTTAATTAGATAGGTTATTCAATTATCTTTTTAATGAGATCAAGATTGTGTAAATCTGAGGTGATTTTGAAAAGTTATGACCAAATTACTAAGGGGTAATCACTAAAAACGGGATTAATGTTTTTTAGAAAGTTTTAAGTTTTAATTTTTTAGGAAAATAAGTTTTTAAAAAGTTATGTTTTTAAAACTTCAATTTTTTAAAGTTGTAAGTCTATTTAAAGGCAACCCTTCTCCCATAATTTAGTTGTGAAGAATAAATTTGTTTTCAAATATTTGGGTGTTCCCAAGGTGTGATTATAGTTATGTTATTCTTCTCCAATAGTTAATACCATTCATGATTCCCCTCTATTTTCTTCTTCTATAGATGTAGTCACAAACTCCATTATTTCCTTTAAGATATATCTCTATTCTTTTTCTTTATCTTTTAATTTATTTATAATTTTATCTTTTTTTTATACTATTCTCTTATCATTATTTCTATTATAGTTTTTTTTTTCTTCATTCTCTTGAAACCTCTATTAAAGAACATTTATATATATGAAATTATTTGATTTGATTCATCATAAAATTTTAACTGTAGAACCCTGACACACGTTAGAAACAACCATAAAAATTTCAGAATTTTTTGATGCGTCAGAAGGGTACTTTGGTCATTTTTGGATTTTTAATAAAAAATCATTGAAATACCCTTTTTGGGTCTTTTCCCTTCTTTTTTTTATTCTTTTTTATTCTATATTTTTTTAAACTCAATTTCTATGATTTTATAATCTATTTCCTCTTATTTTAGGGTTACTTGAAGTGCTAAATTTAAGTCTTGAAAACTTTTGCTTTCCGCACTTTAAATCTAACCATTGTTTGAGGCTTTGGAAAATTATTCTACATCTATTTTTGGTATCTTCTCCCTTGTCTTGCATCACCCTCGGTAGAGGTTAGCGGAGAATAAAGAATATATAACTAACATGATATATGCATATATCTATAT
Source organism: Platanus orientalis (assembly GCA_025762735.1). NCBI lineage: Eukaryota > Viridiplantae > Streptophyta > Magnoliopsida > Proteales > Platanaceae > Platanus > Platanus orientalis. The sequence goes on along the minus strand of JAOXJP010126627.1, from coordinate 2,620 downwards.
ATACAAAAATGGAGGATACTACTTCATTGGTGTTATCCCGTGAGCTTGCTGACTTCCGCCACCTAGTTTGGACCAACAACACAGTGGGGGAGACAAACATCGACGTACAACTGGGTCTGTGCAGAGGTTCGGACTAGCCCAAGCCCGGCCCGGCTCAATCCAACAAAATATTGGCCCAAAAGATTAGGCCTGAGAGAACTCTAGGCTTGAATTGAAGCCTGATCTCATGTTTGGGCCATGCTCAAGCTTACCTTGGAGATTCCCATTTTATTGATATATATAAATTTTTATATAAATATATAGTTTTTTTTTTTTTAATATACTAATGTGCCTTGGGTTGGCACCAGTCTGATCCAAAGCCCCTAGAATAAAGTTGGACTGGGCTTGGGCCTTGATGACTGAGTTTCTTTCAAGCCTGAGCCCATAATATATAAAGCCGAGCCCCCATGGCCTGCTAAGGCCAGGTCAAGCCCGGCCCGTGCACACCTCTACACACAACTGTGGACATAATACTGCCGAGCGAGATTGAATCTGTGACCTTTCTAAGAAATGCGGTGCCGCAACCACTCACAACTCCATAAACCTGAGGTTGGTAATAATTCACTTACATCTCTTCTAGTTAGCTTGTCTGATTCACTTACCTTCCCATTTGTTAACCCAAAATCACTCATATTACTCAATAAAAAAAAAAAACTCATTATTTCAATTGAAAAGATGGTTTATTTTAATATTTTACCCAAAAAAGAGTGGTTTATGTTAATACTGATCTGGTTGTTTCGTTATTTGGTCGTGAGTATGTCACTGAAGCATCACTATTCACTCATTTCATTCACAAATGGCTAATTTCAGGGTGCTAGCTGTAGCTTTTTATAACATGAATAAAAACAAAAAAACCCATGCTTTTGTTCATGCTACAAAAAGATACAGGAAAATTTGCTACAGCAAATCTCTGTCCGATTTGAAAAGTGACCTAGTTTTAGAAGATTGGGCCCAAGCATGAATTTTTTTAATCTCCTTGATAAAAAATAAAAAAGAAAAAATGATCATGACAGTATGATAATCCAAACCAATTGAAGGGAATAAATGTGTTGTGGGCGAGGAAAGTAGACTCGTAACTTTGGGCCTACCAAACAGGTTCCTTTTTATCTAATCAAAAAAAAAAAAAAAAAAGTTCCTTTAAGATTTCTCCAGTATTTCTTCTCTTTTTTAAGCGGGAAGAGACCTGATTGCTACCGTGTGCCCACATCGTCCCCAGCTCATCTTACTCTGCCATGGATCTCTGAAAGGAGGAGTAAGAAGAAAATCAATAAAGTATGGATCGGATACTGAAAGCTGCAAGGGCTTCTGGTTCTCTTAATCTCTCCAATCGATCGCTCAGGTGAGTCCATTTCAGGGATTTTTTAAATTTATTTTATTTTTTAAGATTTGGATGAAATCTTGTAAATTTATAGCTACCCATTTGTTGTTTTTCTCTTTTATAGATCCGTGATCTCTGAACGATAAATTCTGTTGGGTTATAATTAGATGCGGTGAAAAGTGTCCTAATTAGTGGAAAAATTCCTTTTTTTTTATTTATTTACAGTTGGCATTTTATATGTGGGGTTTCATAAAATTTGTTGTTTCTATTTTTTTTATTTTTTGAATCTCCATTTTAGTGACGTGATTGTGATTGTTTGTTTTCTGTAAAGCTTTCCCTTTGTTTCCATTATTAATTAGTGGCTTGGTTGGATTACTCTAATTTGACTGGTAGCCTAGTTTACAGACTTTAGTTTGTAGAATTGTAGTCCTGTGGAAGGTTTGAGCTTCTGGTACATGTGCATTCATAACTGTTTCCTTTCCTTTCTTAATGTTTAATTTTTTTCAAACTTTCCAAGGAATTTTTTCCTTCAATTATTTGAGTTTCCTATATTTCAAGACAAGTGATTATAGTTTTACAAAATAAATTTATCTTTGGTTACTTGACTTTTTTTTGTGTGTGTGGGTGGGGGGGCATTCGCTTTTAGATTTAAGATGGTTTTATTTTGTGAGAGTTTCCCAATGATGATATTCTTGAAGATGGAAATGTTTTATTACTATTATTATGATCATCCCTATTTTCTCTCTCTTTTTTATGATTGTAAGTTGCAATTCGATTAGTGCTATGTGACAAGAAAGTGCAAAATTAGTAGTTTCAACAGGAAAAGCTATTAACTTTTCATATCTAATAGGTATTGTTCTAAGTAATGATTCTTATAAGTTGCTGAGTCCTAACTAGCAGGGAATTTGTTTGGTAGGATACTAGGGCCTTAGTGTCACACCCCGAACTCATAGTGCACTAATGAATCTGAAGTCTAGTGTGCGGCATTCCCATAACTTATACTTATATATAAATATGTATAAGTTATATATTTGTTATTATTATTATTTTTTATATACAGTGGAATATCATATCCTAATCATCGTATCACAATACTCTCTCTCGCAACGGAATAATGAACCAAATCAATCTCATATATGAAAAAACATCAGTCTGACAAACTAAAGAATATCAAATAACTGTAATATAACTAAATCTGAAGATACAACTGATCCTCACTACATAATCATATGAAATAACATCAGTCTGACAAACTAAAGAATA
>JAOXJP010126616.1:0-13709 GCA_025762735.1 Platanus orientalis | reverse complement strand
TTAAGATATTCCCTATTTTTATTGCCAAATACTCCGGTTGGGAAGAACACATCATTCTCCCCCAACTGAGATAACTGGATCAAACTCTATTTATGAATTTCCATGCATAGCCCCTAACCCCTAGTGTTCATCTCCTGATTTAATCCATAACTCTTTAGTTCATTTTTGTCTTTTATTTTTAGAATTAGCATATTCAATTTTTTCCCACCTTGAGGACACAATCAAACTCTTTTTTTTATTCTTGCTAATTTTCTATTTCCATCTTTTTTCTCTTGCAGTTGTTTATTCTTCAATCCCTGTGGATCAACCCCGGTCTTATCGGGTTTTTACTACTTTGTTACACCCTACACATGGGGGTTATTCTGCTCTACGTAGTATGCTCTTTGGAGTGTATTATTTAGAACGTATCACTAGGGTAACATGGCTCTAGAATGTGAATTGTTTAACACCGTTACTCTTCATTTCGGCACATGCGATTTGCCACTTTAATTATCGAGGTGACATTGATTAGGGACAGGTGCTAATGATGGCTTCACATTTAATGGGTTTCAAAAACTAAGGAGGCATGCTAGCACTGGACAGTCATATTTAAATCTCTCAATAATTTTTAGATTCGCTTATCGCCTCACTTCCTAGATTAATTTCATTGTCCCCTCAGATCTACGACATGTGTAGGGTCAGGAATACTTGAGGTTGCCTATAAAACCTCTCCCGGAATAAGGCTAGACCTTTCTATCTCTATTTTTTATCTCTCATACTTCCTATCCTTTTTAGGTGATTTCTGGCGATCTCCCTGCTTCTTGGCACTTGGTTTGCTGCTGTTTCTGGCATCCATTGTACTTTCAGGCATTTAGTCTTCACCATCTCCAGGATCCCTCATATTTTCAGGTGCCTGTTCCTTATCCAGGTATTTAGTTTCTATTTTATAGTTTGAATCTCATTTCATCATATTTTTATTATGTCATTTATTAGATCCTACTGTGTCTGCTTGCCTGTTTACTTCTCCTTTTTCCAACGTCTTCATTTTTTCTTCCTCTTCCTTTTTTCCTTTCTATAAAATAGTGGTGTCTAGGGATGCCATTAACTGGATGGTCGTCGATAACGATGACTTATCGGAGGTCCGTCAAAACCCTGTGGAGCATGCCACCGAGCCAGCTCCATTTAATGCCCAAGAGGCAGCGAGAGAGATTGCTCTTGAGTAGGATTTCACTATCGTCGGTTATTCTTTTGAGTTGGGGGAGCAAGCCTTGACTCGGTTTCGTCAGACTTTTTCTATTCCCAAGGGGAGTCATTCTTTCTACTCCTGAGGATAACTGGACCTTCGAGGCCCCTGCAGGCAACATGGTGTTGTACAAGCAAGCCCTTATAGCAGGCCTTCAATTTTTGGTTCTCTCATTTTTTTAGGGAGCTGCTATTATGCCTTGGGCTGGCATCGGGGAAACTGATACCCAACGCATAGCGAATAGCCATAGGGTGTATGGTCCTATAGGAATTGATGCCTCACCTAAACCATTTTTTCCATTTCTACTGCCCGAAAAAACAGGAGTTGTGGTGGCTGTATTTTGCTAGTCGGGACCTGACTACAACCCTGGTGACTGGGCTCCCCAGTTCTAATAGCAGGTGGAGGGGTCGATACTTCTTCATTACAGGCAAAGGTTGGGAATACCCCTTGGGGGAGGTTCCCCCCATGAGGTTCAACCAGGCTTGGGCATTTTCCATCAGCCCTGTAGGTGAGTCACGATTTTCTATTCATTCATTATCATTTTCTTTATCTTCCCATTTGTTCTACCTTTTTATGTGTTTGCTTCTTGTATCAATTTTGGAGATAAACGAGCTATCTCCCGAGGAGGAGGCCCGCATTTGGGAGGTTGTGAACTACTCATCCCATGCCTTCCCCGACTTGGTTACCCCCGAGCACCTCAACCAGTGTTGGTTCGGGCCTAACCCAAGTAGCTTGCTCTTCTTCCCTTCTCCCCTTTGCATTGTTTTGTTTTTTTATCTAGCCGTGTTTTCTCTTTCTCTTCCCTTTATCTCTACTTTTCTCTGCCTCCTCTCTTTTTCTCCTCCTATTTTTTTGTACGACTAATTTATGATCCTGGGTATGTTTTATTATGTAGCCATGAGGACAAATAAGAAGTTTTTGTCCTAGGCCTCAGAGGGTAAGGCAGCAGGCCAAGGGGGCCACAATCTCAAATAAATAGAATCGGCACCTCATCAATGGGAGCCCTCTAAGGCTCAGCCCCCTGAGGTCGCTCCTATGGCGACATCAACACGGCTAATCCAGCCAGTACCATCCCCGGCTCTTGGGGCCTCCATACCTATTGTGGACTTGGAGGTAGTGACTACCGGGTCTCCTCCAATCCCAGCCGTCGAGGGCCAAGTAGTGGCTTCAATCGAGGTCACCCTAGCGACGGGGGTCACTCTTTCTGTCGTTGTCATGGCATCTTCCCCTCCCCAAGTGGTATCAACTTCCGATGCAACCACCACCACGGTACTTTCCTCCTCGGCTTCGGAGGGGGGCCAATCTTCATCCCGACTCTCGTCTTGGCTATCGAAGCCAAGTCTCGGAGGGGACTATCTTTTAGGGGGCGCTCCCTCTGAGGACCTCGAGTCCTTAAAGAAATTTCTCAACCCTTTTGCACTCCACTAGGAGATGATGTATTATGCAGTCAATGTAATTTTCTTTTTCCCCTTTGCTTTTCTCTTTGATCATTTATGTGCTTATACTGACATGTTTATTCTTCATATCAATTTTTCCAGACCGTGGCCTTGATGGCGGCCTTTATCTAAAGGTACAAGGTGAGTAAGTAAGTCTAGAGCAAGTTTCAAAATCACCTCTCCATGGCAAAAAATGAGCTCAGTGCTACTCGCAAGAGCTCTAATGCCAAGATTTGTGCCCTCCGAGAGAGGGTCAGTTGGGTCGAGGGTTCCAACGCTAACATGACCACCCAGGTCATAAAACACGAGGTCCATATTAAGGAACTAATGACGCAATTATGGTCTGCCGAGATGGAGATCACCCGAGTGAGGGATGAATTCGGGGCAAAGAGAAATCACCGTATCATAGTTGATGACTCATTTACTACAACTCTCGAGGAGGTGGTGAGCAAGAAAATGGACGAGGCCGTAGAATTGGCCTATATCCAAGCCGAGGAGGAGAGGGTTGTTAAGATGGCGACTGCCAAGTACCTGGCCTCTGATGCCTTTGAGGTCATTAAAGCCGGGTGCTTCCTAGAAGGGTTCAAGGCCTTTTGGGAGATGGCAGCGGAGGCATTCCTGAATCGTGATTTTTTTTCTTTATTTCCAATGAGGAGGAAGAGGTGGGTGAGGAGGCAGGAGGAGAGGGAGGAGAAGAAGTGGCTAGCAGGGTGGCTAAGGGTGCCGGGGCCACTACCTCAGAGGATACTGTCTTAAAGGATGTCATCTTGAGGGATGTCAACCACCCGGCGTGATTGTACTCTCTTTTTATTTTTGTAATCTTCTCTTGTAACTTTTTAATATATAAATGAAGTCTTTTTTGCCCCTGTCTCTATGCACTCTATTCTTGTTGCTACTTTTCTCCTTAAATTTTTTCTAAGTATGGATGTGTGCCGTGGTGATCATGTTTCTTCTTGAGTTTCCTGAGCATATTGGGGTAGACCATGATAGGGGATCTTAAGAGTATAAGGATAGTCAATGAAATTCTCTAAGTATGAGTGTGTCTCGGGGTAAATAACCTTTAAACGAGTAGGGGTAAACGATGGAAAATTTTTCTAAGTGTAGGTACGCCTCAGGGATAATACTCCCCAATGAGTAGAGATAGATGATGATAATTTTTTATAAGTGTAGGTACGCCTCGAAGATAACACTCCCTTAATGAGTAGAGATAGATGATGGTAATTTTCTCTAAGTGTAAGTATGCCTCGGGGATAATACACTCTCGGCAAGAGGGTGCATTGCCCTTAAATACTTTTTTCAAGGAAAAGAAAGAAGACCCATCTAGTCTCTCATGGTTTGAGTGAATAAGGGTTCCCAATGATGTTCTTTTAAACTTAAGCCTTTACCCCTCACAGAGGCCTTCCTTTAACAATGTCATCGGGCACTCTTATGCCCCCGTTTCAATTTTATACCCGAGAGGGTATAGTTGTATTTACTTGGTGTTGAAGGGTCGATTTTAGTTGTGATGTGCACATCTTGATGCTCCTCTGGCCCCTGGCTTTATTTACTAAAATCATTGTTTTTGTTGATTTATGACTTCTCTTTGCCTTATGATTTTTCCCTCAAAAGATAGGTTGATCTTGTGACCTAGGGTTAATCTTATGACCTGAGGGCTAATCTTATAACCTAGACATGAGGGCTTGAAATTCTCCCCTAAGGAATGGGCCAGTCTTATGACTAGAGGTCAATCTTGTTACCTGAGGGCTAATCTTTTAACTCAAGCACGAGGGTCTAAAATTCTCCCTTGAGGGATGGATTAGTTTTGTGACCTGAGGGTTAATCTTGTAACCCGGGTAGGAGGGCCTGAAATTCTCCCCTGAGGGATAGGTTAATCTTATGATCTGAGGACTAATCTTATAACCCGAGCACAAGGGCTTGAAATTCTCCCTTGAGGGATGAATCAGTCTTATGACCTAGGGTTAATCTTGTAACCTGGGCACGAGGGCCTGAAATTCTTCCTAGCTCTGCAAAGTAAGAACATTTCATTAACTAGGGTCAAATCATTATATCTACTTTACTGATAGTATTTTCTCAAGTGCTCAACATTCCATGGTCATGGTAAGAGCTCCCCTTACATTGTCTCAAGGTGGTACATCCCGGGCCTTTGACAGCTTGTTACCCGGTAAGGCCCCTCTCAGTTTGGCCTCAATTTTGCCTCTATCTGGTCTTGTGTTGCCAAACTCACATTTTTGAGGACTAAGTCCCACACTGTAAATCTTCTCATCCTGGCCTATGAGTTGTAATACTTTGGCCATTTTTTGCTTGTAGGTGGCAATTAGAAGTGTGACATTGTCCATGTTCTCTTCTAGCATGTCAAGATTATTCCTTAAACCCTCCTCGTTCTTTCCCGAGTCAAAATTTGTTGTCCTGTATATGGCCATCCTGATCTCAACTGGTATTACTATTTTTATCCTAAATGCTAAGAGGAATGACGTCTCCCCGGTGGGAGTCCTTACTGTGGTGCGGTATGCCCAAAGGATGCTTGGTAGTTCCTTGGGCCAATGGTGTTTAGACTTATCGAATCTCTTTTTTATGATGCTTAGAAGCATTCGGTTGGTGACCTTCACTTAGTTGTTGGCTTATGGGTGAGTCAGGGAAGAGAAATGATTTTTGATCCCAAGTCCTGCATAAGATTCCCTAAATCGGGCATTATCAAACTGTTTGCCATTGTCGGTGATTAGCACTCAGAGAATCCCTAACTGGCACACAATTAATTTTCAGGTGAAGTCCCGAATGTTTTCAATTCTCAATGATTTTGGCCAGGGGTTTAGCTTTCACCCACTTTATGAAGTAATCGATGGCTACTACTAAGAACCTCATCTGCCCCTTTCCTCGGGGAAGGGGTCTGACAATGTCAATTCCTCACTAGGAAAATGGCCATGGTCTAGCTATCGGGACCAGCTCCTCTACGAGCTTTTTGGGGACATTAGTGAACCTTTGACATTTGTCACACTTCTGGACGAACAGGCTTGCATCCTTTTACATGGAGGACCAATAGTATCCTGCCCTGATTGCTCTATGGGCCATCGCCCAGCCTCCTGAGTGGTTCCCACATATTTCCTCATATATCTCCCAGAGCACGAAATCGGCTTCCTTTTCAGATAAGCACCTGAGTAGGGGGGAGGGTGAAGCCCCTTTTGTATAGGGTGGCACCTAGGATTAGATACCGACTTTCCCTTATTCTTAACTTTCTTGCCTTGTCCTTATTCTTGGGTAATTCCCTGTTCTTCAAATATTTTATAATCTGGTTGGCCCACTCAGGCTCGGGGCTTACCACATTGACCTCCTTTCTTTATTTTGCTTCGATGCTTGACTCAGATAGACACTCTATGAAGATCCCACAGTTGATATTTTCCATGACCGATGATACGAGTTTAGCCAGCTTGTCAACTTTTTCATTCTGACCCCGTGGGACTTGTTATATAGTAAAATGCTCAAATATGGACTTCTTTTTCACTACCAGTGTGTGGTACTGCTTCATCCGTTAGTCCTTTGCCTCATACTCCCCTTGTACTTGTCCTACCACAAGCTAGGAGTTGTTGTTGACTCTCACTCACTTGGCTCTGAGAGCACGGACAAGGCGTAATCCAGCGAGCATTATTTTGTACTTGGCCTCGTTGTTGATTGCCTTGAACCTAAATCTGATGGCTTACTCAAGCTCATTTCCTTTTGGTGTGACCAAGAAAACTCCTCACTGGGCAATGCTACTTGTAGATGAGCCATCAACATATACAACCCATTCTTCTTGACTTGCTTCCTCTTCCTCAGGTTGTTCCTTTTGCACCTAAGACTCACCCCCTGATGCATGAATGTATTCGGCAATGAAGTTTGCCACTGCTTAATCCTTGATGGCTCCTCGGGGTGGTATTTGATGTCAAATTCGCTGAGCTCCACTAACCACTTAACCAGTCTCCCAGAGGTCTCAGGTTTGTGCAATATGGTCCTAAGTGGCTGATCAGTGAGCACCCAGATGGTGTGGGCCTGGAAGTAGGGTCTTAGTCATCAGGCAGTGACAACCAGTGCGAATGTCATCTTCTCGGCCCTCGAGTATTTTTCTTCTACTCTCCTGAAAGCTCTACTAGTGTAGTATATCGGCGTTTGTACCCCTCCTTCCTCTCTGATTAACACTGAACTAACTGTCATTCCCGATACTGACAAGTACACATAAAGCACCTCATCCTACTTTGGCTAATTGATTAATGACAAGCGGTCGAGGTGGTCCTTAAGCTCTTAGAAGGCCTTGTAGTATCCTTCATCCTAACAGAATGCCTTTTTTAGCAGACGGAAAAATGAAAAGCACTTGTCTGTGGCCTAAGATATGAATCTACTTAAAGTCATGAACCTCCTAACTAGTCGCTACACTTCTTTGGTGTTCTTCAATGGTTGCATGTTGATTATGGATTTAACCTTCTCAGGATTCGCCTTTATCCCTCACTGGGAGACCATATCCCGAGTAACTTCCTGGTAAATACTTTGAAATCACATTTACCGAGGTTGAGCTTCATTCTATACTTCCTCAGGGTCTGGAACATCTCGCTCAAATCTGACAGATGTTGCTCATCTATGAGGCTTTTTACCAGCATGTCGTTCACATATACTTCAGCATTCCTCCCAATCTAGTTTTTAAAAATCTTGTTGACAAGTCTTTGGTAGGTTGCTCCTGTGTTCTTTAGCCCGAAGGGCATGACCTCGTAGCAATAAATCCCTCGATCGATGATGAAAGTTGTCTTTTCCTGGTCAGACTCATGCATCTTTATCTGGTTATACCCCGAGAAAATGTTCATGAAGCTGAGGGTCTGGTGGCTAGCTGTCGAGTCCACTAGAATGTCGATCCTCGGGAACGGGAAGCTATCTTTGGGGCATGCTTTTTTAAGGTCAGTGAAGTTGACACACATACTCCACTTCCCATTAGGATTTTGTACCATGACTACATTTGCTAACCAGTCGGGGTAGTGGATCTTCCTTATGAAGGGGACTTTGAGCAATTTCTCTACTTCCTCAGCAACGACTTGGTTTCTTTCTGGGGTGAAGTTTCTCTTCTTCTGCTTAACAGGCCTCGAGTTCATGTTTACATTAAGTCAGTGTACTACCTGTCGAGGATTTATCCCTAGCATGTCCTCGTGCATTTAAGAAAACACGTCCTGATTCTTGATAAGAAAATTTTACAATCATTTCTTGAAGTCTTCCTACAAGTCTGACCCCACTCGGGTTACTTGATTGGGTGTTATCAAGTCAAGGATAATACTCTCGAGTTCTCCTCCTGGTTATGCTATTTCCCAGGTTTTCTCGTCTCAAACTTCTAGACTATTGATTGACATAGTCTCCTTTGGGGCCGGCTCCCCTTTAAGTAAGACCACATAACATTCTTAGGCCACCACCTGATCCCTCCAACTTCCTCGACTCCTCTTTCAGTCGAGAAACACATCAAAAGGTGGTAGGTTGAGGTGACTGCTCTCAATCGATTCAATGTCAGCCTCTTAAGGATTGTGTTGTAGGTAGAGGGGTAATCGACCACCAAGAAATCAACTACCCTAGTGTTCTATCGATCACCCGCCCCAGTAGTGACTGGCAAACCTATGATCCCAAGTGGGAGCAGCCTATCACCTGTGAATCCGACCAAGGGTGTTTGGACATGCTTGAGTTTGTCTCGTCCAATACCTATTTGATTGAAGGTTGGGAGGTAAAGAATATTTATTGAGCTCTCATTGTCAATGAGGACATGATGTATGATGTAGTTCAAGATGACCAACGTCACTACTAGCGCGTTGTCACGCGGTTGACTCACTCCTTGGGCATCCTTTACAGAGAAGGTGATGGGGGGATACTCTACCTTGTGTTGCTTAGTCTCCTTCTCTATCAACATCATCTGTCAGTCTCTTTCTGTGCAAATATGCCTCACATGTGACCTTCTTGATGAACTAGACTCTCCTCCCTCAGCAAACCGACCGGCTATCACTCTAATCTCTCTTATCTGTCCTTTTAGCCTTCTCTCTTCCCGAATGGGAGGGTCCAGGTGGGTATCTTCACACCTAACCGGGGATCGTCCTACAACGAATCTCTACAGTCGCCCTCATTAGATGAGTGCTTCTATCTACTCCTTCAAGTTGAAGTAGTCGTTCATGTCGTGGCTATGATCTCAATGGAAATGACAATGCTGGTTATGATTTCTCTTTTTTAGTGGGGCCCAGATTTTCTCTGGCCATTTGATGCTCAGGTCATCCTTGAGGTGCAGAAACACCTGCTCCATGGGTGCATTGAGAGGGGTATAGTTCTGGAACCTGCTCAGGGGGAGATTGACTCGGGGCCTGGCCCCGCTGTTATTGTTGTCTCCCCTGGCCATAGTGCCTCTTTCTTCTAAAGTAGCTTACTGCTCCTTTTTCCTTTTATCCAATTATGAGCTAACCCTGGTGTCCCACTCTCGTCGGGCGCTGAGAGTGTCTTTAGCATTCATGTGTTGTTATGCCTTCACCATGAGATCAACCATGTGGAACGAGAAATTTTTTGAGAGAGAGAAGAGGAACTTGGAGGGCAGTAACCCCACCATGAGAAAGACCACAATCACCTTTTCCTCAGCATCATCCACCTATAACATCTCTTTGTTAAACCATGACACATAATCTCGAAGGGACTCCCCTTTGCTCTGTTTGATATTTAACAAGTGGGTGGCGGGCTCTGGTGTTTCTGGCCACCAATGAAGTGGCTGACGAATTATCGACTCAGTTTTATGAAATTTGAGATGCTCCCGAGCTTCAACCAATTGAACCAAACTCGGGCAGACCCCTTGATATTTGTGAGAAAGGCCCGACACATAATCTCATCGGGGGCCGCCTGGAGGTTCATATGTGTCTTATAGGCTTCCAAATGGTCGATGGGGCCTCTGCCACTATTAAATGTCTCCATCTGAAGTGCCTTGAATTTGCTAGGCAAGGGTCTTGTCATTACCTCCCAAGTGGATGGATGATCAGTCCTCTAGATAAGTTCATCAACGGTGGCCGGGGCTTTTCCTTTGATGACCTCCTTCATGGTCGTCATCTCCCTTCTCTCGTCCTCCATCTTCTCCTCCCAAAGGTTAGGGGTATGAATCATTTCCCTAGGCTGGCTCGCCTCCTAGAACCAAGACATTGTGGCATTTCTTGCTTCGTCCTCTTGTCCCTGGCCACCATCGCAGCTCCCGACGGGAGGGATATGGGGTCCCCCGGTTCTATTTCCCGGTTGCCAAGCTCATCCATTCGGCTTCTCAGTTCTTGTATGATTTCTCGATTTTTTTCCATTAGTAGTTGTATGTTTACCGTTAAACCCTAGATCTTCTACTCAAGGATAGCCACTCGTGGTGCATTACGGTGTCCTCCATTTGAGACGGAGGTTTCCTGCCCATCGACTTCGGTGCTAGAGTCGTACTAAGCCTACATCAATTTGGTCTCAACCATGCAAACCTTCAGTTCTCAAGGAAGAAACCTTTCCCATAGATGGCGCCAACTGATGGTGTTCCAGACCAAGGGTACCCTTACACTGGTCAAATGGTCACATGGTAGGCCCAGATTTCTAGTAGAACAGACCTTGCACAACACAGAAAAAAGGTCAAGGAGCTAGACGCCGGTAGGGGGACGGCCTTAAGCTCTCCAACGGTCAAGTCTGACATTTGGGGGATGTGTAAAGGAGCTTATCCAAATTAGAGTTTTTATTCTCTCATACCTAGTGAGCAAGTTGTTAGGCATACTTATAGGCTTGAATAGTGGCGTATTAGATGAGATCTCGCATGTCTCTTTCCCCCACGTTCTTTGCCACGTTCCCTCTGCCATCTCTGTCTTTTTCTCAGTATGTTAGGCTAGATATATTGAATATTCCCTCCGGATAACGGTTTCTAGATTGTTATTATTTCCAAATATGGAAAATTGGGTCTCTACCTTTCTTGTTTGTCGAGGATTTATGAAGATTTGATGTCTATCGTGATCATGACTCCATTATTTGATGTCAAGTGGTTCAGGTAATACCCTGAAAATATTTTCGGGTTACTCAATGTGTCGAGTGCCAAATGGTGGAGTGAGTGATTTGATGTTTCCCAGTTGCGTCTCAGTATTAGGAGGTCACCGGATAGCCTAGCCTCTCGCCGATGGCCTTGATATCTTTTGGGTCGGGTGACCCCGAAGACTCCCTGAGTTGGTCTCATCAGAAATCCCTTAAGCCAATTTTTTTAGGGTCAGGATTTTACTGATTTATCGGGATCAGTTTATAGGGACCTCAGTATCTTTCCCCATCAGGAACCAAGAGTAACCTGCTTGACCTAACCTAACCTGGCCCAATGTATCTTGGTTAAGGAATGATGGTGTTGGTTAAGGTCGAGTTGGTTGGATTTTTGTTGGCCCTTGACTCTACCCTAACTTGCCTGAATTGCATCCTTATCTATGTCTTAGCTTGTAAGGGTAAGGTGATTATTAAAGTTATAAATTTATTTACCATTGTTGATTTTTAGGTAGAGTTATATTGATCCCATAGATTGAGAAAGTATTCATCTTAATTTTATACATTCTTAGCACTTGAAAATCTAAGCTTTGCAAAGGGAAACAAAATTTATCGATCTGTTTTTTATAGTACAGAGCAAAGTTTCTATTTTGATGGTGATTGAGAATCTTTTGCTTCTATCAAACCAGAATCTTTGCATTGTGAAAATTTTTCTTGTCACCACAACCAAGATGTGATAAAGAAGCCATGTAAGGTTATTTTGGTTATTACATAGGTTTATATGATTTTATTAAAATAGCCTCTATTCTGTGTTATGATCAAAATAATCCTTGCAAGGGCTGCGTGTCACGTTCATGCAAGGATAGGACTTCTCAAGCCCTTTTAATCTTATAGCTCGTAGGCTTCTTTAAGTCTTAATCACAAAAGTGTAAGAATCCTCTCTCTTGCATGGGTGAGAATATTGAGGACGGTCAGTGTTAAAGTGTCCACTACAAAGGGTAGTTTTGGACATAAAATGTCTCAAAGAAAATGCTTACCTTCATGACCCCCCAGTCTCAAAACAAGCACTTGATGTTCGTTTTATCTCAAGTGTATTTTTGTAAAGAGAGCAAATGTTTACTCCCAAACCATCACCCCCAAAAGTGAATGGGTCCCACCCCTTGTGTCTTGTTTCACGGGGCATTGCATAAGGGGGCATCTCATAGGATATCGTGCCCAAATCTTCTACTTCCCCATGATCCCCGACACAAAGGCTTACATGTGATGCTTTTATTGAGAAAGGGAAAGGATATTCTGTCTAGGATTTTGTGTCCAGCCCCTCTGATGCCGTTTGGTAGTAATTCGTGTTGCCAGTAATGAAATGAATGTTCCATGTTGAAAGAAGGTGAAATGGAGAAGAGTGTAGACTCATTTCCGGCTACCACTTTAAGCTTCCACGTGTTAGAATTGTGTCTCAACATGATTCCCAACCTACTGCGTCTCACCTGCACAACTAGCCTCTAAGAAGAATGACAGTAATAGGTTCATGTATACACTTATGTAATCCACCAGATCAGGATAATTTTTCCTTAAATTCAGGTACTAGGGAGCAAGTTTTCCATTTACATCTGTGAAAATAAACCAAACCCATAATCTTTGATGCAAGCGAATATCGAAAGTTGATCTGTTGTTCGTATCATCCAATGCATTGCAAGCAAGTCTCCTGATCCCCCCTCCCTGATTTTGGGTAAGCTTGGTACTAAGGCTTCAATAAAGATTAGAAGAAATGAAAAAGGAAAAAATGCAAGCTGTTATATCAATATAAACAACTTACATCTCTTCAAATGATGCAGAAAATGATCTTCTCAAGCACAGATAATTCAAGAAAGCTTAAGCAGCGAGGAGTGAACTCCACTGTAGTGCTGGCTAAGGGGGAAAGGCAAAAGCTAATAAACATGGATTAACCCAAGGGTATTTTACGTTTTAACTAGGGTGGCAATTCTTGTTGGTGGGTCGGGTTTGTGTCGTGTCATGGTAAGGGTACAAGACTAATTGGCTCAACCCTAACCCAATCCATTTATTAATCGCGTCAAAGAGTGTTGACCTGTTTTGACCCAAAACACGTTTAGGGTCAACCCTAACCTGTTTATTTTCGTGTTGGGTCATGTTGGGTTTGTAGGTTATGTGGTAATTCATTTTGGCGCGTTGGGTTTGTGTCGTGTCAACGTAAGGGTATAAGACGATTTGGCTCAACCCTAACCCAAACCATTTATTAATCATGTCAAAGCGGGATTACCTAGTTTGACCCGAAACACATTTAGGGTTAACCCTAACCTGCTTATTTTCATGTTGGGTCATGTCGGGTTCGCAGGTTGTGTCAAACATTGTCGCCCAGTTTTAACCTTCCCTCGATAACATTATTTGTCTACCAACCACCAATGACTGAGCCCCATCGACTACACCATTGACACCACCATGGTACCATTATCTACTCGCCCAGACAGAGCCAGGATTTTCACGTAGGGGGTGCAAGCCAAAGGATTATGTGTGTTCCCTTAACGGATGCCAATGGTGCGACTACAATCAGAGAATGATACATCACATCAAAAAAGTGAAATGCAACCTCAAAAAATGTAAATCACTTTTTCAACATGACATGTCACCTGCTGATCACGAGCACACCGTTGACACCCATTAATGGGCGTACCTAATCTGATCTTGGGGTAAGGATTTTCTGGGATTTTAAATCATCTCCAGCCTCAAGCATGACATGTGGCCTGACAAAGGGTGTTTGAGCCTGTACACATAAGTCAAAGGAGGGTGTTATAGAAAGTATATATATTTGTGTATTTATTAATTGAAATAGATGTTCTGTCCAAATTTGGAGTCCAGTACACCAAGGGACTTTACATGAATAAAAGGGACGATGGTTAGATGAAATTTTAAATTCTCACACATTTTATTCCAAATGAAGTTACATTAGAGATGACATTAACTCATTTCCTTGAGGGGAACCTATTCCAATTATGGGGTATTCACACTTCACACATTGAAGGGGGGCAACTGATTCCAAT
>JAOXJP010126605.1:0-13709 GCA_025762735.1 Platanus orientalis | reverse complement strand
TGCCCCCCATTGAATGTGTGAGTTGCCCCCCCTCCCCCTGAAAGTGTGAGTACCCCATGATTGGAATCAATTACCCTCTTCAATGTCTGAATACCCCATTATTGGAATAAGTTGGCCCCCTCCCCTCCCCCCACCTTACCAGGAAATCAGTTCACATCATCTCTAATTTGACTGAACTAGTACCACTCTAGCCTCTGCTCAGACTATGACAGAATGTCAGACAAAGGGTGCATTAATAAAAGGAATAAAATAAGGGGAACAAATTTTCGGCCCAAGATGGTGTCTAGGGTGCCAAGTGAATTCATTTGGAATAAAATGGGTGGGAATTTAAAATTTCATGTAACCACTGCCCATTTTATTCCATGTAAAGTCACCTAGTGTACTGGACTCCAAATCCTGGACAGAACATCTATTTCAAATAATAAATACACAAGTATATTGACTATAATACCCTCTCAAACACCCTTTGTCAGGCCACATGTCACACCCTAATTGCTAATGGAGTGGTACTTGTTCATTGATAATGGAGATGATTTAAAATCCCAGGTAATCCTTGCCCCAAGATTGGATTAGGTGCACCCCTTAATGGGTGCCAACAGTGTGCCCACGACCAGCAGGTGACATGTCACGTTGAAAAAATGGTTTACACTTTTTGGGGATGCTTTCACTTTTTTAATTTGACATATCACCCTTTGATTGTGGGTACACCATTGGCATCTGTTAAGGGGATGCACATAATCCTTTGGCTTGCCCCCCTACGTGAAAATCATGGCTCCACCCATGACCATGGCTACGGGGAGTATGGGCTAGAAGGTGGAACAAAGAGAGTTCACACTGATAACAAAGGGAGAAATAGGTTATCAACTTTTTAGGGAAGTGATGGATGGATGGAAAGGCCTTCCTGAAGCTATTATTGGTGATGGTGTCGGCCTACCTCTATAGGTATCGGTACATCGAATCACTTCAAGGACTGAAAATGGAAATTTTATAATTAAATAAGGATGTCTAGATATTGAAGGAGTATCGAATCTTAAGCTCTCTCAACTCTTTATTTTACATCTAAATGAGGTAGGGAACAAGGTTTTTGTAGAGCATCTGAAACCCTGTGACATGGACAAATAATAAGGAGTGATTGTAAACAATTCCCTATGGAGTTCCCACATAACTGTTATATGTTGTGCCGAGCAGAGTATGCGAACTAGGGGATCTCTGCGAATCCAATGAAACTACTAGTAAGAGTCAAATAAAGGAGGGGGACAATCTTGTAATCCCGGTTTTTAAGGATGTGCACTACCTGATGTCCAATCAGTTTAGATATTTTTTGCTAGGTTTCATAAAATACATCATAGATCAATTGAATGGCCTATATAAATATCATAATAATTATTTAAAAGAATGCAATGGATAAGAATGTTGTACCCATTCCATCTAGTAATACCATATATCTTCAGCATGTACACAGTAAACAAAATAAAATTTCTTAAAGATCATATGTATAACCTTTTTTGTTTTATTCTTGTTATTATTATTGTTATCATCGTCATCAGTAATACTATTACTACTTGGTTCTTGTTATGTTGTGAATAAGTTGGATTCAATTACATGATGTTTGAGTTTCTCCTTTTATTTGTTTCACATTTATGTTTCTCCTGTGTGCCATGCTTCTTATGTGAACATGTTGCAAGTAAGCAAGGATTGGGACCTAACATTTTAGTGGGTCCACTTCTTATGTAAACATATTGCAAACAAGCAAAGAATTGGGACACAAACATTTTGTGGGTTCTATGTAATTAATGGATGATTTCTACCATTTTAATTGTTTTGTGTGGGTGTAAAAATTTTATAATTAAAAAAAAGGGTCATTCAATATTAAGGTCAAAATCGATTAATAGTGTTGAGTCTAAACTAGTTTTATTATTCTTTAACAAATAAATAATAAAGTTAGGTGTACAATGATGTAGACACTACTGTAGAAACATCTCATCGGCTATAGGCCATCTTTTAATTGACATCTCTCTCTCTCTTTCTCCCCCATCCACATGAGTTTGAATAATCTCCACTCAGACTTCAAAGATATCATTCCAAGACAAATCCAATATGAATACAATGTATGGGAAAGGGTATTTTGATAAATACATAGGATTTACTTATTTACTATGTATTACTAGAACATCCTCATTTACCTTTGTTCATTTATAGAGATATCCTCTATCAGGCATGGTGTCACTCATTGTTTGTTGCAAGTGTAATATCTCTCAGTCCAAATGGAGATTGTTTAAACCCCATCCACATTTATGCACCCTCACCCACACCTTGATTAAAACAGTTTAGGTGTTAGATATCTCATCGTATTCTGTTTTTTTTTTGTAACTATTTTATTGTCTAAGACTGATTCCTTTATTAAGTTGGAAACTAATTTTCTAATTGTTTTTACTAGTGAAGGATTGTCACTTCATAATTGAAATAAATTGTGTGTGTGCACAAAGAGTGATATCACAAGAAGTGAGACAATGGTGCAGCATGGATGCCTCCATGGATCCTTAGATACCTCCAAATATTCCTCGCCATTGCCCATCATTGGCGTTTACATTGCGGTTGCTTCACTCTTATGTTTTCTAGCTATGGCTATTGATACATTCAAAGGTGTATGGCAAAGGAAATTGTGGTTTCCTTGCAAATATTACTCTCTTAATGCTGCTACCCTAACTATTCTTGCAATAGCTACCAAGCTTCCAGTAGACTTGAGTAGCCCAATGCCTAGTCATCAAGACCAACTCACAAAACTCACAGGCAGCATCATGATATGCATTTCTATGGGGTTTTTCATGCCTTCATTGGGTGACATGGGAAGAAATGAACTTTTATCGAATCTAATCGCGATGAGTATCATGACAATCACAATGGTTGTGAATGTTTGCATTCAACTGGGAACAGGAGTGATATATACATTTTTAATAGAACATATCATCATCCTGGCTTGCAATCTAGCACTGCTCGTTGTCTTGTGGTTTTCTTCTCTTACTCTTGCAACTAGCTTTAGAGATATGTTTGATATGGCATATATAGGAATTGCATTATGTGATCGAGAGTCAATGACATTAGAGGGAACAAGAAATCATTTGGAGAATGTTTGGAAACTAGCTCATTTCAATAATCCCCAATATGTCTTGGGACGTTCCTCAAACTGTATCATTGTGAGTATACTTTGTGGCATCAACATGGTGGTTTTACTACAAGCAATTCTTCGCTCATTTACACTTCACAATTTTATCTTTTGTCATGAAGCATCTGATTATGGGTTTTCAACTTGGGTGGTGTTTGTGGCTCAAACTATTGCTATTGTAATAGCTGGTGTTGCTACTACTACTAGGTGGTTTGTTATAGCTTCTCATGTAGGTTTGGAGAGGTTTACAACATGGAGAGATGTATTTCAGGTCGAGGAATGTTATCTTGGGTGGCTGAGGGGCTTAAAAAATCAACATTTATTATCTTCCCATAATGGAATTTTGTTGAGGATCCTTCAAGGATTGAAAACATTTGTGGTAGATGCATTGATTGCCACACAAAAAGGCATTGTTAAGATGGGGAAATTTATGTGCTTCTTATCTGTGTGGTGTGCATTCATGTTGAAGAAATTATTGGTTTCTCTTGGCTGCAATAAGATATGGTCCAATGGGCATGCCAACAAAAAAGACACCCAGTCTATTTCTATATCTGATCTGATAGATATGCGATGGTACTTATCCTTCCTAGGTGAAACAGATTTGCTTCAATGGACATTAAACAATTGCACGAGGGACATGGAAAGGTTGAAGAACAAGTATGGAAGAAGCGTTCCAATCCATCTTATTAAACTACTTCCTAAATGGTCTACTAGTGGCACTTGGGGGCAGGAATATCATGACTCATTACATATGGTTATGGCCATGAAAATTTCCATGTTCTTATCACCCACTAATGGAGAACACACTCGATTAATGGTCAATGCTTTTAATGAAGGGCTTGAACTTGTCTATTTTGTGGAGAAAAATTCTAGTACAATGAATTCGGTAATTTCAACCAAGGTAACGCCCACTGTTTGGTTGAGAAGAAATGATCTCAATCAACATTTTAACAAAGGATTACATCAATTATGTGGGGAACTAAAATCTATCAATACAACACAAGTTGATGTAATACTTGAAAAATTAAGTTTATTCTGCAAAGAAAGTTCCAAACAATTTAATGATCAGACCCTATTTTTGGAGCATTTGGAAGCAGATACTCTCGTCACAATAATATCACTAGCCAAGGCAAAAGGACATTTCGAATCTACATCTGATCTGAGTGATTATTTTGAAGAAAATGCATGTAAACTCTTGCGTTATTTCTTGAAGAAATTACCTCATGCTATATATAAAGAGTATGCTCAGTATCCTATTGAAAAGCACGAAGAAAGAGTAAGGACAGCATTGTTTTTCCTTTGTAAGGCTCAGATGTTGCAGGATCACATTGAGCTTGATTGGCATGAAATTAATGAGAAGTCTTCTCCATCTGATGAACAGGGGCTGAACATTCCATAGGTAGTGCTACAGGATGACACTATGTTGGCCGGTAAGGGTACTACAGCTTTTGATGCTAGAGATATTACCACAATCATTGAGAGTAACTGAAATTGTACAAGCTTAAAATCTCAATTGCATCATAGTCTCCTTGAAATTGATTTTCCATTAAAACAGAAATTTTAAGGCCAACAATGTCAAAATAATTAAGGGGTTGATTGAAAAGCATGGTGACGTTGGTTCCCTTAACCATCTTTAGACTTTTGTATTTATTATTTACAGACTGTATTTCAACAAATTTGTTATATATCCACAATATGTATGTATTATGATGAGTTTTTGTGCGTGTTACAAAATAGATGGATGTATGTGTGTTTTATTGTAGTTAAGAGAATTTCAAATAAAAGTTGTGTCCTCATGGAACAACTTAAGAGAATCGGTGGACAATTATTGATTGTTCCATAGAAGTAATGCATTCTCCAATCATTGGTGTAGACATGGAATGTTTTTGGCTATGTTTAATTCAGGAAAGCTTCTTACAAGGTTGTTATCCATGAGAAGACTATCATTTGCAATGTGATATTTCCTTCTTTACCTGAATATTACTTATGTATACTTGTGTATACTAGCAGTATATTGAGTTGGATTTCTAAAGAGTTGATGCTTACGAAAATTCTTACACACAATTGAAATGTCATATATTAGTAACTTTATTATTTTCTAAGTGACCATATTTACTTGAGGCTTCTTATGATCATTCAAGTATATGATTCTAATTCTTAGATTTTGTAATGAAGCAACTTTTGTTCTATTTGGGTATTGAAAATGTTTGTAATAGTGATACTAGCTAAGTAGAATAGAGAGGGAAAGAGAGAGAGAGTTTCTTGAGTGACTATCAAACTCTTGAGCTCAAGCAATGAAGCAGTAGATTGTTTTCACTCTTGGAAGCTCAATTTTGGCAAATGAAATATCACTCTTGAATGCTTGACATGTTTACCCTAATGAGAAAGTTTCCCTTTTATAAGGAATGGAAAAGGCTCACATCCCTTAGATTGGAATCTTTTCAAACAGGCAAGAAACACAGGCCATTCATTTAAAAATGGAGTTAGCATCCCTTTACTTTTTACCCAGGCGTGATCAATCACAGGGTTTGTGATCGATCATGAGGCCCTCTTTTGTAGGCACCTTTCAGAGCATGGAGGAAGGCTGGGAAGGCTCATGACTTAAGTCCATGACTAAACCGTAATTGATCATGGACTTTGTGATC
The DNA here is from genome assembly GCA_025762735.1 of Platanus orientalis. Taxonomy (NCBI): domain Eukaryota; kingdom Viridiplantae; phylum Streptophyta; class Magnoliopsida; order Proteales; family Platanaceae; genus Platanus; species Platanus orientalis. The sequence continues at coordinate 7,901 of JAOXJP010126605.1, read as the reverse complement.
GATCATGGAGGGTTTAGGATCCACGTTCGTGATTGATCATGGAGAAAAGTCCTATCTCTCATCTATGACATTTTGAGCATTTTTCTGGTTGTGATTAATCATGACCAAGGTTTGTGATCGATCACAGACAAAAAAATTAATGTCCTTTATGTTGTCATGTCATCAAGTTCCAATGGACTTGAGTCTTTTTGTGGGTCATCCAACATATGTAAAAACATATTTTGGTCCACTCTATGTGAAGCCTAAGATGCTACATGCATGCTTTTACCTTTTGGAGTGTTGGAACCCATCTTGAGTCTTGGTCTTCAAGGCTTGAGTCTTCCATACTTATCCATGGATTGACAAATGATGCACATGCATCAACATATATCATGGAGAATAAGGAAGTACAAGTCGCAGTGTAATGATAAGTGTGTCATTTTTCACTTTTGGTATTTTTAACGCCCCCGAATCCAGACTTGGATATGGATCTGTATCATCCCAAATTTGGATTCGTTACTGTTCACTTATCCGATAATCACATAAGACTACCCAAATCATGGGCCCACAACAAAGGTCTAATAGCCACATGTTCTCAATTAGTATTTATCATAAGATCCATTAAGCTCAATTAATTCAATATTCAAAAATCACTAAATCTGTGGAAGTGTATCACATTCTAATTCCAATAATTGTGGAAGCGTAAATCTAACTCATAAAGATCAGAGTAGTCCATTAACAATGAGTATCAACAGGACTATCACTATACTGATCTCCAAAGATAATCACTATAGTAGAGTAATCGATAATCACATCATAAGGGTGGACCCTCTCACCAAAATTATACAAAAGGGAACTAAATGTATATTAATCCAAATTATAGGCCCAACATAACAAGGTCCCCAAATATGTCCATACAAATGTAAGAATAGAAAAAAAAAAGATGAGGATGTCGTAGCAAGTGCCTTGGATGGAGGAACTGCAACAATGGTCAGTCTGAAAAATAAACGGTTGGGTTAGTCTCAACCTGTAAGCAATCTAGCAGACTATAGATTATCTGAAGTAAAACACATATTTGAATAATAACATGTCCAAAGGTTAATATAAAGCTAAACAAATATCAAAGTAGTAATTATAATTATGCTAGTGCAAAATATCAATAGTCACATATCAAACAAAAGTCAATCGTTCAAAATAAAGATATAAGTACAAATAATAATTCAATGTGGAGGTCAAAGCTTGCAAATTCGATGACATATGTTAGTTTCGAGAGATCCAATGTTCTATGATTTCGGAGTGTTCAAAAATTGAAGTTCAAAGTGTTCTGTGTCTACATGGATCACAATGTTCGAAGTCTAATATTTAGAATTCAAAGATTTAAAGTGTTCTGAGTTTGATATTCATAGTGTTCAGAGTCCATAAGGTTTAATATTCGAAGAGATCCAAAGTTCAATATCTGAAGGTCTAATATTCGATATCTAAAGAGTCAAAAGGGTACACTTAGCCCGGTGACGGGGCCAAATGAGTCAAAGGTTCAAAGTCCAAAAAAGTTCACATCAATAAGTTCAAAGGTCCATATAGTTTCACATATCTCTGAGTCCTCGCATACAGCCTTATGAGTGGGGCTCAATATTTCTGAGTGCTCACATATCACCCTACAAGTGGGGTTCAATATCTTCGAAATTTCACATATCGCCCTACGAGTGAGGCTCAATATCTTCAAGTGTTCGCATACCACCCTACGAGTAGGGCTCAATATCCCTGAGTGCTTGCATACCGCCCTACGAATAAGGCTCACTTAGTTCATATATTCGAAGTCCAAAAAGTTCACATAGTTTCAATAATTAGAATGTTTCTAAAATGTGTAAGGCAATCGTAGGCATCACATTTTTATAAATTAATAATTTCAAAGGAACATGGTCTACTTGGATTCAATGTTACTATATAATTCAATATTCATAAGTTCGAAGTCATAATGATTCAGTAAAATTTCTCATAAAGTCAATGATTCAATCATGTAATAGGATTTAAAGGTTCACATGGTTCACATAATCACATAGAGGGCATAAAGTTCAATAGAATTAATGAGTTCAATGTTTTTCCACATAAATTCAAAAATTCACATGTATTCCAATGAATCAAATCATAAAGATCAACCAATATCACTTGTAGTGTTCTAAACAAAAAGCAAATCAAGATTACCTTTCAAATTGATCATAAATAGAATAGATCTTGGGAGATTTACAAATTCACACAGATCTTCAAAGATTCACATGAGAAAATTTCATATTTCACATGTTCTAAGGGATTCCTTAAAGGAAATCAGTCCACACAATGCTTAAGATCAATAACCCTTCCCAGAATAGGTGTAGATCTAAAAAACAAATAAGATTCAATGGTCTAAAGCATAAATCTACAAAATTTTCAGAGATTCCAATGATAAAAGAGTCATTCCAAGCATAAGTAGCATGAAAACCTATTAAATAAATTGAAAATAATAGATCGAAGATGATTCAAAGGATTGAATTCAAAGATTCCCAACAATCTTAGAGAATTCTATGGATAACATCACATAATCTGAAATCAAAAGAGAGATTCACATCAAGTTACCCATAAAAAGCAAGATTTCTATACTAAAGAATATTAGACTCTAAGATTCACAAGGTTTAATGACTAAGAGCATAGGTTTTCACACATTTTTAGAGATTCCAAAGAGTTTCCACAAAGATTAAAGAAGTTCAAAGAGAATCTACATCATCAAACTCATAGTAAGTAAGATTAACTTACTAAAGAAGCCCAAATCCAAGATTCAAAGAGATAGATCAAGATTCCCAAATATTTCAAAGGTTCCAAAGGGTTTCTATAACCAAAACACAGAGATCTAAGAGGATCCAAGAGGAAAATACATCAAATCAACTATAAAAAGCTAGATTTATTTACATCAAATCAAGAATTTGTGACTTCTCATTATTTGTGATTGATCATAAGCACCACTCGAAAGGTGTGCCCCTTGTGCGTGATCGATCACACCCTGGGTCACAAATGTTGAATTTTTCGTTTTGACACCCAATAGTAAAATGAGTATAAATTTCTCTAGGCAACATTTTTTTTGTGAATCACTTATTGGGTTTGAAACTAGACTCAAATACCTTTCCAACAAGGTTTGGATCATACCCTAGTTTACTCGGAATTAGTGAAAGTGGGTCTGGAAAGTTACCTTAAATATGCAATTAGGATAACTTTTAAACTTGACAAGTTTGAGACCCAACTTGGGTCTTACACTTCTAGCTTAGTCCAAAAAGTTACTAAACCACTCTAAGGTCTGTCTAAAGCATGTGCAATAAAAATTTTACCCCTATACATGTAAAATTATATCTTTACCCTTTTAAGACATTGTGGGGTATTGAAGTATTAGTCAATATATCACTTTTATAGTTCATATCACTGGTTCACTCACTTATCATTAAGATTTGAATACATTCATATCACATGGTTCATTTACTTATAGACTTTATCAATATCTTGTTCATTAGTTCATATCATTTCATAATAGATTTCAAAGATTTAATCGTTATTTATCTATCATAGTGATCCAATGGGAGGTCCTGGAACTATGTTCAATAAGGTTCAATAGGTTCAAATGAAGAAAAGGCATAAGTCAAGTCAATATCAATAACTTTCATTATGGTGACCCAATGATAGGTTCCAAAACAATAATAAAAGGGGTGCAATGAGTCAACGTGTTTCAAACATTATTCAAAGTGGTTCAAAGAGTTCAATACCCTAAATGGTTCAATCTCCATTGTTTAGATCCAATGAGAGGTCCTAAAACGATGTTCAAAGGTTCAAGGACTCAAAGTTCAATAGAGTTCTACATTGTTTTGACCTAGGGTTAGGTCCCTTTCTTATTTAAACCCAATGTTAAATCATCAAAAATAGAATTCTACCCTGTTTTGACCCAAGGTTAAGTTCCTTCATTGTTTAAACCAAATGTTAAGTCATTAAATATAGAATTCTATCAAAGGTTAAGCAATTCAATAAGTCTTAAAGAGGGTTCAATAGTTTATAGATTCAATAATATTTCAAAGTTCAATAAACAGTGGGGACGTATCAAAGGATATCAATGGTCAATAAAGGTTTTCATGATATATGAAAGAATGTTTCATGGTTCAATAAGTTTTGATCATAATACGTTCACATTTCATATTCAATTGTTCATAATTCATTCATATTTATCACATATGATCATTACTTCAAATAGATTTTCATAATTCATAGTTCTTATGATCTTTCACATCATGGGATCTTTGCTTTATTCAAAGGAATCGAAAGTACCAATCATTGATTAGTATTTCATAGTTCATTTGTAGAATCAAAGTTTCAATCATACTTTATTTCAGTCAAAAACATTTCCTCATTTTCAATTTCATGTTAGTTCAAAGAAATTCATATTCATTATGACAATTCAACAAGATTCACTTACCTAAATCATATCATGTTTTATATAGGTAAATTTCAAGGGGATTCTTATCAATTTGATCTTAGATCCATGTCAATTATATATCTAACATGGGGATTTCAAAGAAAACCCCATGGATCTAATAATAAAGAGAATCATGAGATCAAAACATACTTAGGTTCATTTTTCATAGCAATTCACATGAGATTTCAATAGATAGCATGAATTTATCAAAAAAAAAAAAAACAAAAACTTGACATGGGTGATGAGAATAGCATTTAGCTCACATGAGAATCACTTACAATCATGGGATCATCAATTTAGAGCAAAGCTCTCACTATTTCCAAATCAAAGGCAATCCAACAGTAGAATTCACCAATAATTCATAGAGATCTACAAGTAACAATGGAGGAAATGGCAATAGTTTGCAAGAGTATTTACAATCCTTCTCTCATTCTGGACTTTTCTTGATCAATTCTCTCTTCAGTCCTTAATCTTTGTAAATTTTACATAAACTTAATCAACATTCACAGTAGAACACCATTCTAGCATCAAATTTCATAAACTTTACTTGTTATGGTATAGATCTAGTCATCTATGACTTACCTTGATCATTGGAGAGAAAACTCTCATCTTCTTTTCCCAATTCCCTTAGCTTAATCCCTTTTCTTCTACTTGGTACTTCTAAACCTCAATTGGGCTAATTTAAGGCTAAATGAACTCAATAGTCACTTTTTCCCTCGAGGGAAAACCCCCTCAAAATTTTTGTATAAATTTCTTTCTTTTTTTTTCTTTCTCGGACCTCGAGCCCTCGTGCCGATCGGCGAGCCCTTGTGAGATGTAGTGAGCGCTCGCAGACCCCCTCTGTGAGCCCTCACGTGGTTACGTGAGCGTTCGGCTTATGCAAGTTCAGAATTCTGACTTTGGCCACAAGCCCTCACGGGATGTGGTGAGCCCTCGCGACCCCCATCATGAGCCCTCTCAAGGTGTGGCGAGTCGTCGCAGTCCCTAGGATCAGTTTTTTAGCATGTATCCCTTGCGAAAAAATGACTATATCTTTCTCTAGAAAACTCTATTTCTCTCACCATTTATCGGGTTGGATATTAGACTATTAGACCTTTCTGATGGTGTAGGGCTTACACTCTAGTTCTCTTTGGATTGGTACAAGTTTCCCATTGAAGTCACCCCCAAAACACGGGTTGGGATTAGGTACAAAAATCTACTTTTCCTGATGTCTTAGAATGACATCAAGGGGCTACACATCAATACTGAAAAGTGACTTTCACTTTTTGGGGGGTGCTTATCACTTTTCAATGCTGATGTGTCCACCCCTTGATGCCATTCTAATACATCATGAAAAGCAGATTTTTGTACCTAATCTTTTCCACCAAAACACACTTGGGACAACTTCGAAACTTGACAAGTCCATGGTTTAACTCGGATCCCTTACTCCTAACTTAGTTTATTAGGTTCCAAAACATCTCTATGGTCTTTCTAAATTTTGTTTAAAGTCATTTTAAATTTTACATAAGTAAATTTACATTTTCACCCTTTTAGCATACGGCGGAATATTACAAGGGGAGCCCTAGATATTTTCCTTATCTTTTGCTCACCTTTATTTGTAGGATATCAGACATCTTAATTTGGATCCTTAGTAAGTTATTCACACAAAAGAGTATCTTAAATTTATCTAAATTTTCAGTTTTCCTTAAAGCTTTTTGGTAAAGGGAAAAGATAGTTCTAATATTATTTGTCTCACTAATTCCCACTTTACTGAAGAAGTGGCAATCGTCCGCAAAAAATATGGTATATGGATGGACTGTTTCTTCTAACCCTTACCCCTTGGAAAGACCCTCTTGTTCCTTTTGTAATTGAGTTGTTAACATTCCTTATGTATATAACCAAAAAAAAAAAAAAGGAGATAAGGGGTATCCTTATCTGATTCCTCTTGTTGAAACTATATTTCTCCCAAGCAATCCATTGGTAAGAATTTAGTATGACATTGATGAGATATAAGAAAATTCCAACTTAACCTTCTTTTCATTAAATTGTATTTTCTCCATAACCTTTATTGTATATTTCCATTCAACTCAACCATATAGGCTCATCATTTTACTGTTGGATTTCATTTGGTTTAGAATCCAATTTTCATTCTTTATACTCAACATGCCTTCTTCCTAATGATTGAACCCTACCCTCTCTTCTCTTCTGTCACATACCAATAGCTCTAGTGGTTGCTTTCCCTCCATTTTTTCCTTTCCTCTTCAGTCCGTCTCTAGTACTTATATCTTATTGTAGGTTTCCTCGAGCTCCATTATTGGTTCCTTGGCTTATTCATTCATTGCCCTATTTTCAATCTCTCTAATTACCAAGTTGGGGCTACCTTTCTACTAGAGCTAGCAATTTTTTTACCATTAAATCATTGTATTGTTCATTGTTTTTTGGATTTTGAATCAGATTCTAATAGCAAACAAGGAAAGATTTGATTTGGTGGTGTGAAATATTCAACAAATGCATACTCCATCTTCTCCGTAAAGGTAATGTTTTGTTCATTCCATTTTTTTGAATTCCTTACCATCTGTAGATATGGTTGGATTTGGTAGGTTTTCTCTCCCCCCAAGTCACTTTGAGTTATGAGTTGCCATTGCATCGAACTTGGTGATTAGATTTCAAACCATTCTAAACTAAGTCAACTCGCTTTTGTCTCCCTCTGTCCCCAGAGAGTCTTCTCTTGAGGAGGACTACTCTGGTAACCCCTTCTTTCTTGCTACTATTGGCTTTTTTTGAAATTTGGATGCCACTGAAAATTTTATTAACCAAATTGAAACCTAGTTGTTGCAAGGTTGTCTACCTTGAGATGGGGTCCATACTCCCTTGCTTATTAGACACCTTCCACTAGACTCCTTTCATACGATCATTGAATTTCTCCAAGCATAATATACCATCATGCCTAATTTTCCTCAATAGTAGCAATATATAGGTAGTTTATCATACATTAGAGGAACGTGAATGTGATCTTCCTCTTCTCATCTAACTTCGACATATGCTAGAAAAGTTCTTCCAATTATATCTCCACTTGAAATCTCACAAATTGACCATCTTCATTTCTATAGATTTCAGGATCCACATGTTCAAGTTTACTAATAGTCTGTCCAATAACTTCCCCCTGAAATTCCTAGAGGGGTGTGAATAGGATATCTACAATTTTTTTCGGTTCTTTCAAGTTAACTTCTTCACCTTCTTATGATTAACTTTATTTCAATTAAAGATGCAACGGAATTCTTTTAGTTAATAAATCAACTTATCATAGACCACGAGGCTTTGTCATGCACTATAGTGTTACCTATAGCAAAGCGGGAGCAGAGTTGATAAGTTCCCTAAGGTTGCTTGATTAATATTTTTATATTAACCTTAGTTAGAGTCACTACCAATTTCCCCACAATATGATCACTTAAGTTTAGTG
>JAOXJP010126594.1:0-13709 GCA_025762735.1 Platanus orientalis | reverse complement strand
ACTTAATTAAGGATACTGGACCCCACAGCCTAAGGATAAGAATCCCTAAAGATACACTCCCTAGGGCTACTTTGGCTTCTTAAATACTTTATATATAAAGGTACCCATGTTCAGATAGGGTCCTGTAACTTTTCTGAAAGTGGGAGAAGCACGGAGAATTCTAGAGCAGGTGTGGATACTTTGGAGACTGGGTCAGATTAGATTCTTGTGTTCGGTTAAATTCATTGAGGTAATTCTAAACTTCTTTTAAGATTAGACCTCAAAGATTCATATGGTGATCATGAGAAATCATATTTAGATATGTGATTGATCAATGAACTTTACTAATTTTAGTGTTCAAGAATGGTAATTTTCTTTCACTTCGAACATGCTCTTTGGGTCACGGATATTGACCCTACTTCTGAGGATTATTCAGAAGATCAAGATCTTGTCCTTGGGGTTACAACAAGGATATTGACCCTACTCGTGGGGTTTGATACAAGATCAAGACCCTACCCGTGGGGTTGACTAGAATATATGAATACTTTATATTAAACCTTTGGAGTATTGAACATTAAAGCTTCCAGATATCAAACTTTGAACACTTTGAATTATAAAACTTTGAATCTCTGAATATTGAACTTTGAACACTTTGGACCATGTGAACTTTGGGCCTTTGAACATTGAACTCTAAAAACACTTCAAATCATCAAACATTGGATCTTTTGAAACTAACGTGTCATTGAACTTAGAAGAGTTGAACTCCATATTGAATTATTTTTTTGGACTTCAATTCTTATTCAGTATTTAGTAATGAACTTAGAATTGTGAAGTCAGAATTCTTTATTGAACTTATAACTTGTATTGAGTCTTCGACTTTAGTTTGATATTTGATTAATGTTCAATTTATGCTAGCATGATTATGACTAGTATTTCGACCTCTATTTAGTTATGTATTGACCTTTAGACATGCTAGTATTTAGATTTATATTTTGCTTCATATTGTCTATAGCTAATTAGATTGCTTATAGGTTGGGACTAACCCAACCATTTTGTTTCAAATTGACTATTATTGTAGGTCCTCCATCCGAGAGACTTGCTACGATATCCTTAGTTTTCATTTTATTCTGCAATGTTATTTTGGACATGTTTTAAGACCCTTTTATTTTGAGTCCATACTTTTGGTTTAGTGGTGGTTCTATTTTCCCTTTGTTTTGTGATTCAAGTGAAAATGCACCCTATTGATATAAATTGTTGACTCCTACTTTATGCGGATGTGATAGTACTATTTTAGATTAATATTAGAAATTATAACATTACTATCCACTATGACTATTAATTATTAGACTATTGTGATATATATGATATTGATGTACACTTTCACAATTATTGAACTAAGAATGTGAATACACTTCCACAAATTATTGGATATCGAATTATTAATGTTTGATTATGAGCATTGGTTTTCAAATAAATGTAGTGTAATGATCTGAATCCAGGGCGCATACGGATATAAATCTAAGTCCGGGTTCGGGGCACTACAACTTGGTATTAGAGCCAGGTTTTAATTCTATAAACTCTATGTGAACTGAAGGTTTGGATTCTGTACACTTAAGTAATGAATATAGTTTAAATTGTCTACAAGTTTGGAGGTCTGTAGACTATATTGGATAAGTGATTATGTGAATGTTTGGAGTTGAAAGGAAGATAAATTGGAAAATGGCGGAATATTTTGAAGAATTTAGTTTAAACTATATTGCATTGATGATTGATCTTACATTTGAGGATTTTACATAGAACTCTACTTGAATATCTTATAGTTAATCATGCATTAGGATATTAGTTGATTATTTCCATACCTTATAATTCTCTATGATTCTAAGTGTGTTGTTGCTTCTATTAGGTGTGAGATGCCACCAAAGATAAGAACTAGAGGGGCATCATATACTTCGGCACTTGAGAGGGACCCTTTGGAGGGAATGTTGAGAGCTATTCATAGCCTAATTGATGTTATGAAGGAACATATCAACAATGAGAGATAACCTAGAGATGAACAATGAAAATGAGAACCATATGATTGATTGCTTTCAAAGGATGAAGCCACCAGAGTTTAAGGGAACCACAAACCCCATCGAGGCTGAGTCTTGGCCGATGTAGCTTAGGCAAAATTTTGGAATTATTGGCTGCATGGATGACCAACGTGTTTTATTGGCCACATTTATGATGATGGACGATGCCAAACATTGGTGGAACACTATGAGGGATGTTCTTCTAGGAGAGTATGATGAGCCCCTTACTTGGGATGCATTTCTTGAGGTGTTCAAGGACTATTACTTTCCACCCAGTGTTCATGAGGAGGAATTGGAATTCCTCGAGTTTGTGCAGGCAACATGATAGTATTCCAGTATAAAGCTAAATTTATGGAATTGACCCATTTTTCTCCATAAATTGTTGCTAATGATGCCATGAAGGCACAAAAATTTTAGCGAGGCCTCAAGACTAGCATTCGCTCCCATATGTCTATGCTATGATTGAACAGCTTCATGAATGTGGTTAAGACTGCTCACATTGCCGAGTGTGAGAGCGGCGAGATGTAGAGATTCTCCGACAAGAGGCAAGAGGAGAGATATGACTGAGGCACCTCACCGAGGTGACTTTGCTCAGACTAAACATCGAAGAAGGACATAACCTAAGCTGAGTGCACCAATGACTACATGTAGTAGATGTGGTAAGACTCACTTTGGTTCGTGCCAGTGGGCAGCTGGCACTTGCTTTAAGTACGGAAAACCTGGACACAATTAGGAATTATTCACTTCTTTAGGCACCAACCACAACCAAACCAGTGGATGTTGATAAGAGGTTGGGAGTTTGAGGCAGAGTTTATGCAGTTACCGAGCAAGATGCAGAGACTTCCAGAACTATCATGACAAGTATACTTTAGTTGTTTTCTTGAGATGCACATGCCTTGATTGATCCCGGGTCCACACATTCTTTTATTGCACACTATTTTTGTAAAACACGCTGAAACTACACCCATGCACATGGATTATCTTTTGATTGTTTATACTCCATTGGGTAAAACTATGTTGACAAAACTTGTGTGTAAGACTTGTACACTTAGGATTGAGGATAGAGAGTTAACCGCTGACCTTATATTGTTAGACCTGGATGACTTTGACATCATTTTAGGAATGGACCTCTTAGCTTCCTACCATGCCACAATCCATTTTTACACCAAAGAAGTGGTATTCCAAATACTAGGACAAGCAGAGTTCTCTTTTCAAGGGAATCTCGGCTATCCAAGTTGGGAAGAACATACACCCTAAAGGAGGACAAGGCTACCTAGCTTATGTCATGGAAGGCTGAAACGATGACTCAACAGTAGTAAAGGAGTTCACAGACGTATTTCCTGAAGATCTACTCAGTCTACCCCCAGATCGTGAGATTTAATTCATGATTGACTTGGTTCTATACACTGAACTAATTTCTATAGCTCCATACCAAATGACATCGATAGATCTCAAGGAACTTAAGCTATAGTTGTAAGAGCTTCTCGATAAGGGATACGTTAGGCCCAGTGTGTCACCATGGGGTAACACCGACGTTGTTTGTGAAGAAGAAAGACAGAACTATGCAATTATGTATTGACTACCAACAACTGAACAAGGTGACAATCAAGAACAAGTACCCGCTCCCAAGGATTGATGACTTGTTTGATCAACTTCAAAGAGCAATGGTATTTTCTAAGATTGATCTAAGGTCAAGGTACCACCAGTTGAAGGTACAAGTTGAGGACATACTCAAAACCACATTTTAGACCCATTACAGACACTACGAGTTTATTGTGATGTCTTTTGGATTGACCAATGCACCGGCTGCTTTTATGGATTTAATGAATCGGGTGTTCAAGCCATTTTTGGACCATTTTGTCATTATATTCCTTGATGAAATCTTAGTCTATTCCAAGAACTACCAAGAACACGAAGAACACTTGCGGATTGGTTTGCAAACTTTAAGGGAAAACAAACTCTACACGAAATTCAACATGTGTGAGTTTTGGTTAGGTCGAGTATCATTCTTGGGTCGTGTCATCTTTAAGGACGGTTTTCTTATTGACCTCAAGAAGGTTGAAGTTGTGATGAATTGGCCTAAACCAACGAGTGTGACTGAAATTCGCAGTTTCTTGGGTATTGCTGGTTATTATCGGAGGTTTGTTTAAGGCTTCTCGAAGATTTTGGGACCATTGACAAAACTAACCCAGAAGTATGTAAAGTTTGAATAGAATGACAATTGTTAGGAGAGTTTTCAAGAGTTAAAAAATTATCTCGTATTTGTTCCCGTTCTTACACTACCTTCAAACACATAAGGATTTGTTATCTACGATGATGCCTCTAGGAAGGGCCTGGGTTGCGTACTCATGCAACATGGGAAAGTGATTGCTTACGTGTTAATGTAGCTTAAGCAGTACGAGCAGAACTATCCCACTCATGATTTGGAGTTGGCAATTGTTGCCTTTGCACTGAAAGTATGGAGACATTACTTGTTTGGTGAGACATGTGAGATATGCATAGATCATAAGAGCTTCAAATACATTTTCTCACAGAAGGAGTTGAACTTGAGGCAATGAATATGGATGAAACTAATTAGGGATTATGATTTTACCTTTAACTACCACCCAAAAAAAGGAAACGTGGTAGCTAATGCCTTAAGTCAGAAGTCTTCTAGTTCACTTGCATGTCTTAAAGTAGGGAGGATTGCCCTACTACACGAACTGAAGGACTTAAACGCAGAACTCCAAGTAAAGGATCATGATGTGTTATTCACCCACTTGAAAGTGTAACCTACATTGGTTGATCTTATCAAGAGAGCACAAGTTAATGATCCATCACTGATGAAGATTGTAGATGAAGTGACGAATGGTGATAGGACTGATTTCTCCATTCATGTTGATGGGAATTTAAGGTTTAGAAGCCAACTTTGTGTTCCCAATGTTGAAGAAGTCAAAAGGAAAATTTTGGATGAAACTCACAAGACTGCATACACCCTGGTAGTACCAAAATATATAATGATGAGTTTCCTAAATTTTTGCAACCTACTTGTTTGATAAAAGGCCTCTTACTATTTTTCCTTACTATTTACATTTTTATTGGATGCTTTTGGATTCCTTGTATGAACTTATCGTCCTCTTTAGTGAATTCCTTCAAATATATGTTGGCTTATAGCAATTTTTAATATTCTATAGATTTTCATATTAGGATTTTAGAATTCATGTGTAAATACTTTGGGCTTTGCATCATTTGGGAGCTTTTGGTAGCATGAGCATATGTGTCTTAGGCATGGTTTATCTCGGTGTTTTCATAAATATATATATGCCTTTGGGTTGGTACAACTATCTATAATTTCATATTGGTATTTGTCCCTTATATGTGATTTACCTCTTCGATTTTTGGAATGTTTATGAGCATGCACACACAGATATTTTTCATATATGGCATACTTATGTATTAATTATTTCACTATACATGAGCATGGATTTAGTATCAGATTTGTAAACATGAATTTGGTATGATATACCCCTAAGTGTGTTGGTGCATGAGTTATGACCGCCATTAGGCAAAGGGACACCAGTTGTTCAGTGTTGACCATCATTAGGCAAATGGACACCAGTTATCTAGTCATGATCGCCATTAGGCGAAGAGAAACCAGTTGTCAAGTGATGACTGTCATTAGGTGAAGGAACACCAATTGCCTAGTGATGACCGTCATTAGGTGAAGGGACACTAGTTGTCCAGTGATGACCTCCATTAGGTGCAGGGACACCAGTTGTCTAATGATGACTGCCTTTAGGCGAAATAGCACTGGTTGCCTAGTGATGACCGTCATTAGACAAATGGGTTGTATACTTGCTCAGTGATTTCATGCACCCTGCCTCCAGATCACATAATTTGCGAAGTTGCTATATACTTGCCCAATAATCTTAGGTACCTTGTTATTAGGTCACATAATTGATGAATGAGCTATATATTTGCTCGGAGAATCTCAGGTACCCAATCACCAGGTCACATCAATAGGTAAAGATGGCTTTAGTGACCTCTAACTCATTGTTTGGTATTTCAGAATCTCATTTGTGTTGTTTGGTTTGGACTCGAATTTGGATTTATTAGGAACTTTGGTCATTCATTAGTATTTAATGACAGTTTGATATTTAGATCATCGTAGTTTTGACATATTTTCTTACTTTACATGCATTTATTTATTTATGTAGTATATGTAGTTAGTTCCTAGTACATGACATGTAGCTTTAGTATATCATGTTTTGGGATTGTATTGGTTTAGATTATCACTTAATCTTTCAGAGCATGAACATATTTGATTCTAATAAAGATACATACATATTATTGTTGATGCATGCACTTATCTACTCAATTTTCTTCTACTACTTTGGATCACTCTGTCTACTGTTATATCAGTTTTACTTTCCTTTTGTGTTGTATAAACTACATACTCTCCTGCTAATTCCTTCAAGTTTACCCCAATTGACACCACCCATAGATGATTAGGCGTACAAGCTGGATTGCACATTGGGACAAAGTCAAGCATTGGTGTTGGGGCGGCTAGCCTAATTAATATATCCTTAGTTTATTCTGTTGGACGTAAGATGTACTTTGGTTATTTTTTTGGATGGGCTCCTTTGTGGGCAAGATGTGTATATACTTTTATTATGGGCATGTCGAGACCCCTTTAGTTTGGATATTAGGATGTTTAGATTTGGTGTTATGCTATTATTTCTGCTACACTTATTTTGGATTATGACTACTTTTATTATTCTGCTATAATGTGATTGATTAAATGAACTAAAATGAATGTGAAATGAAAAGGTAATCGATTTATATGGTAACTGATGTGAATAGGTAAGAGAGTTGATGATGTACTCTGAGCCCGTTGGTCTCTTCACTATGAGAAACAGGTTTGAGGTGGGTCATTCCCATGTCACAGATCCAGACCCGGCCCACATCATGGCCCACGAATTCGAGTTGTGATAAGTATAAACTGAAACAATAATTAGATATCAAACTAAGGTAGAAGGTCCAATACAAAGCTCTAAGTTCGAATAAAGGACTCTTACTGTCAATTCGGATATCAATGCTAAATACCGAATAGGAATCGGTGTCCAAATAAGTAATTGAATATAGAGATCAAAACCTATAATTTTAATGACATACGTTAATTTCAAAAGATCCGATGTTCAATGATTCAAAGTGCTCAAAGTTCAAATTATTTCAAAATGTCCAAAGTTTACATGGTTCAAAGTGTTTGAAGTTCAATATTCAAAGTGTTTAGAGCTCAATGATTCAAAGTGTTCAATGTTCAATGTTCAAAAGGTCCAATGTTTAATGTTCCAAAGGTTCAAAGTATCAGTATGCTCAGATCAACCCCATGGATAGGGTCCATATCTCATGCCAAACTTCACGAGTAAAGCCAATGTCCTTGTTGTAACCCCAAGAGTAGGGTCCTGATCTTCTAATAATCCCTACAAGTAGAGCCCATATCTGTGAACCAAAGAGAATGTCCAAAGTACTTTATCATACTTAGCCTTATGAATAGGCCCAAAGAGTCAAATGACACACTTAGTCTGATGTCAAGGCTTACATTGTCGACAATCACATGTAGCTGGGGTCCAAAATGGGTCAAGGTTCGAAATCCAATAGGAATCACATCAATAAGTTCGAAGGTTCACATAATTTCAATAATTGAAATATTTCTATAATGCATAAAACAACCATAGGCATAGAATTGTCACAATTCAATCATTTCCAAGGTATATATGTAACACTTGGCAGATGTTCGCATATATCTTACACACGTGTCATAATAATAGTGTACATGCATAAAATATATGTTCCGCACACAGAATTATTTGAATGCACATGTACTAATCTATAAATGATCACAACTTTGAAGAGACACCAACAAAAATGTATGAAGAATTTGTGAGAAAACTTTGTCATTGGATAGGCACGAAAGTCTAGAGTCATATGAAACAAACGGCGAGCGAAATGGATGCCAAATGAAAAAGATACAAGGGTTTGAGTGAACAAAGGTAAAAAAAAATTTAGAACTGGGCTCTGACTCGATCGATTAGGAGGACCCCTAAATGATCAGGGGATGCCCGATTAATTGGCCAATAAGCCAGATCGATCGAGCAACCTCCCGATCAATCGCCCTATTTGGGGATCGAACAGGAAAGTCACAAAACGAGACTTTTCAACTTTTGGGGGGGTTTCACATTCTTGTGGGACTCTCCTTGGGGTCTACAAATTGATTTGTTTCGACCTAAAGAGCCCTACAAATCCTAGAGAAGAGATCAAAAGCAAGGGGGAGAGAAAAGAGAGGAAAAACTAGGTTTTGAAAAGGTTTTGGGATTTTCTGAAACAAAGGCTTATGAATGGTTTTGCATGAGAAAAGGTA
Source organism: Platanus orientalis (assembly GCA_025762735.1). Lineage (NCBI taxonomy): Eukaryota > Viridiplantae > Streptophyta > Magnoliopsida > Proteales > Platanaceae > Platanus > Platanus orientalis. Next base: position 5,261 of record JAOXJP010126594.1, on the reverse strand, counting down.
AAAGAAATACGTAAACTAATTCCGTTTTTGAATTCTTTAGGTTCATAGAAGTGATTCAATCTTGTTTTACAAAGATATACTCTTGTTTTTTTTAATGATTTTAAAGAAAAGAATTGTTGTTTTCAAAGAGGATTTTTGGGTTTTTAAAAACACCAAACACCAAGTTTTGTTTTGAAAGCTTCTTAAGTTTTAGATTGTTTTGATTTACGTTCTACATGGTATTCCAATCATTTTGCTTCAAGTTTTATTCCATTTAAGGTTTGAATCCATTGTTTTTAAAAGGGATTTTCTGTTCTAAATAACACAAATAAGTTCCGTTATAGTTTTTGATCTCTTAGGATCTTAAAAACAATTTTCCTTATTTAAAAAAAAATCTGATTTGTAAAGATTGGTTTATAGTTCTATGCTTAGATGGATCAAACATCTTTGGTTTAAAGTATTACGATTTTGTTTATGTTATATTATCAATTGTTGTATGTTCTGTATTATTATTGGTGGTTGTTTTTGTTATAAGCCACCATTTGTCATCAAGAGAGAGATATGATGATATCCATCACACTTGATTTATAGTGTGAATTGTTCTGGTTATTCTCACTGGAGATTAAATGGTGTGTCTCGCTCTTCTCCCCAGAGATTAAATGGTGTGTCTGTCTCTTCTCATTAGAGACTAAATGGTGTGTCTAGCCCTTCTTATTGGGGATTAAATGATGTGTTTGGCCCTTGTCATCGGGGATTAAATGGTATAATTGTTATATGTATTGGCTTATACATTTGATTTATATGTTATGTTCTGCTCAGTTCCGTTATATGTATCTGTTTTGTTCTATTTAGTATATGTTCTTATATAATTAAACTATTTAGTTCCACATATTGTTAAAAGTATGCAACTATCTATTTCGTTTTGATTTGTGCTAAGTCTTGATCTAGTACTCTTTAGTTTACTGTTTTCTTAATGAGTTTGTTAAACTCACCCCAATTTGGCACCACGGATGATGAGGCGGTAGCTGCATAGTAGTTTCAAATAGGCAAGATTGGATAGTTAGACAAATTTGATTATGTCATGAGACATTAATTCAATTATAGACTTTATTGATTTCAATTTAGTTATTTATTTCAGTTTAATAATTTAGTGGATTTCAGTATTGAATTTCAATTGATGATTTAATTTCTATTAGACTATTGGTTTATTTTATTGGGAATGTTAGACTATGTTTATGAATTATTTTTCAGGATTATGGAAATATGAGATTTTATACAGGTCAATTTATGAGAATGTGGATGGTTATGATTTTGATATGAAATTCCAGTATGTATGAATGAAAAAGGAGCAAAAAATTTAGAAGCATTATACAAGAGATGAATGAATAAAGTAATGTCATGAATTGAAAATTCATGGCCCTACTGGTATGGATTTTATGGTGCAAGTGTGACAATATGATTCATTTAGATTTGATATTAGTGCATGATTTAATATCTATAAGACTGAAGTCACAATAATTCACTAAGATTTCACACAATTCAATGAATCAAAAGATGTAATAGGATTTGATGGTATACATAATTCATACAATCTCATAACGAGCATAAAGCTCAATAAAATCAATGAGTTTCATACAAATTTTATAGAATTTAAAAAATTCAAATGATTTTTCAATGAATCTAATCATAGATATCAACCGGATATCACTTCTAGTGTTCTAAATAAAGGGAAAAACAAGTTTACTTATCAATTTGATCATAAATAGTGTTTTTCAAAGATTTACATTGAAAAATTTTAGATTTCACATGATCTAAAGGATTCAATTAAGGAAATCAGTCTTCATAATGTTTAAGAACATTAATCTTTCACAAAATAGCTATAGATATAAATATTAAACAAGGTTCAATGGTTCAAAACATGGATTTGTAGATTTTTTAGAGGTTGCAATAAAAATGAGTTATACAAGCATAGAGAGCAAAATACTTACTAAACAAGCTAGATTTCATTGATTTAATATGGTTTAATGGCTTGAATGCAAAGATTTCCAATAATCTCAAAGGAATGCAAAGATAAAACCACATAATCCGAAAATCACAAGAGGAAAACACATCACTTATAGTAAGCAAGATTACTTACAATCTTTCCAAATCCTTTGTTTTTGCCAAAGCTCTTTCACTTCACTCTATCAAATCACTCTATTTTACAATATTAGAGTAGATCTAACCCAACTACCAATAGCTCTAACCTAAGTTGATTAATTTTATTAACGAATCTTTGTAACAATACAAGAGAAAATTAATCACAAAAACCATACACCCAACAATTTGGTGGCTCCGGCAAACTTGGTGTCTACCCTTGGTGACTTCGGTGAGGGTTAAAGGATGCCTCCGACAAAGACACAATGTATTTCAAAGGATTAATGAGTTGGAAAAATAAATTTCTCGATATTTCATGCCTCTTTGTAGGCAGATATAACTATGTAGTGCACAATCAGTGATTCCTTAAGATATGTAAGAGGAATATGTATTAATGGCTTCTAACTAAGAAACTTTTACTATTTGATTTAAGTTTAATATCTCATAAATGATTTCAAGTAGGCCAATGATGCACAACAAACTCCAAAAACAAAGTAATTAAGATTACCTCTTTATGACTCTAATTTTTGGAGCTTTTGGTGGTTTTGCAAGGTTTGAAAACCTAAGTCACGATCTTCAGATGAAATGAACTTCAATAAAGAGCAACATAGCGTGGAAAAGCACTCTCACACTTCCAATCAAAGCAAAACACTTCTTTAACACTCTCTACAATAAACCTTAGAAAAGATTGTAGTTTAATAGCCGCAATAACCTTAAGCATATATGTTTTGAGCTCGCTTTTTCTCAAGGGTTTGTCCCATTTTATTGAGGGTTAAAGAACCCTAATCATCCAAGGTCACAATTGTCAAGAATCCCATATTTGGTAAGAATCCGCCCATAATCGGGACGTATTTTTCAAAATTTGGGACCTAGGATTGATCCAGGAAACACTAGGATCGATCCCACTTTTTCTGGGATCGATCCTAGTAGTCTAGAATTGTATAGACAAAGATTTTTTTTCCCTACATCGATCCCACTTTTCCTAGGATCAATCTTGGGGGGTCCAACATGATGATTGTTGATTCTTTTTGTGTTAGAACTTGCCCTAGAGCCTTGGATCAACTTCTATGTATCCCACAATACCTTTTTTTTCATTCTTTAACATATGTGAGTGAATTTAAGCTCAGTTAAACCATTGTTGGTGAGATGTTTGCCTTTCTAAGTTAAGGATTGGTCTTTTAAACCAACCTGGGCTGGGATTGGTCAAACTCACCCACTCATTTACCTTTTTCCTTACAGTTCCATACCTGTGCAGCTCTGAAGAATGATAAGTTATGACTTGTGTCTTTGTTCTTTAGATGTCTCATTGCTTTCTCTTGAAACATGTGCCTCTTCATAGGTCCATCTTGCATGTTGTGCTTTGACTATTGAATTGGACTTATAGAAACATTGTGCTCATTACATTACAATTAAAGCCTACTACATTTGTACTAAAGACACCCTTTTTGTTCATGAAATTTGACAATATCTTCAACATCACATACATTGATATTTATTATCAATTTGTACAAGACATGTTTTCACAAAAGGAGGTGTTCCTCTAGCATAATTCTACAAGTCAGATGGTTACTGATCCACTTACTAAAGCTATTATGAGAGATACATATCGGGCTTATGTGAAGAGAATGGGATTGTGTAGATTTTGATACCTTTGAATGTTGGTATTGGATCTTTTATACTTTGCTCATGATTTGATGCTTATTGGATTTGTAAACATTCATTTATTTATTATGATGATTGTTTTGACTTATTTTCTATTATTCCATGTAGTATAGATTGTTATCATGTGACTTGATATATAAGTGTGATTCATCATCATGCTTAGGTCATAAACTTACGCCACAATTGCCTTAGTTCAGGGTTCGTGAGTAGGACGAGATGTTAAGTGTGTTTGTACACTCAAACTAGCTTTGTTACAATAGAGCATGTGTTCATGATGTCGTCCCGATCAAAGTTGAGAGTTTGTTCTAAGTAAACAAAAAATTAGAATATATACTTGAAAATTTGAGTGCAAGACTCTAATGTGCAAAATACAAGCAACTGAATTATGAGATCTTGAGTTAGGTGCAGGGATTGGACTAAGGCTCATTACGAAGTTGATGAACTCCTAGGGAGCTCCACCTAGCATGTATCTCATACTACATGTACTATAATGATTGTAGCCAACATGTATAAGTGAGATGATTCCTTCTGCTCTTTCTAGTGTGAAACTTTGGCCAGGCAAACCTGATAGGTTATGTAGCATCTATAGCTTTATAGACTCATGACTATGTTGTGAAATTGAAGCTTGACAACTGTTACTTTGGTATGTTACCTATGGCCATGACTGATTCAGTCTAAAGGGACATGGCTGGGAAAACAATTATGGTAAGACTAAACATCAATGACTAAGGAAGATGATTTGTTTACAAATGTTGATAGTAATATACGCACAAGCCTGGAACATACAACAACAACAACAAACAGCCTTATCCCAACTATCAAGCCTGGAACATACCATTTATAAATGATTAGTGAGTTAAACCAAGTTTTCAAAACTAAAAACAAAGTTTTAAAGACTTTTGATTTATCCCAATAAGAGGTTTATAGAAAATACTGAAAATTAATGTTGTTCTAAGTATGGACTTAAGAGGAAATAGAAAATATGTAATTTGATGTAGCAAATCACTCTAGGACATGATTGAGTTGTCGGAGATGAGATGTCTTGCTTATGTTTTTCAAACTTTTGACTTATCCCAATAAGAGGTTTGTGGAATATATTGAAAATTAATGTTATTCTGAGTATGGACTCCAAAAGAGATAGAAAACACACAATTTAATGTGAAAATTTAGTCCAAGGCATGGTTAAGATGTCGTAGATGTCTTGCTAGTAATTATAACTTAATAAGGTTCTCCCCTAGAAATCAAGACTTTCGTTTTAATTAGATTAATGAAGGTTAGAGAGGAGAGAAGCAATGATAGTTCTCAATGGCAATATAGGTGAGTGGGAGATGTTGGAGCAGGGAACATGCGCATCAAATGGGGGATGATATCGTCTGCGATGTGAATATTTATGCCGGGGTTGGAGCCACCATTCATGGGGCGCCATGTGGTGTCAGGTACTAACAGCCCATACACATTTGTCAGTACTTGACGCCACATGGTGC
>JAOXJP010126583.1:0-13709 GCA_025762735.1 Platanus orientalis | reverse complement strand
CAATACAAGTTGAAGGTGCTAGAAGGACTAGAGGAAGGCCAAAATTGACCTAGGTGGAGGTAGTAAAGAGGGACATGACAGCTTGTAATTTATCAGCAGATAAGGCCCTAAACAGAGCGGAATGGCGGAACAAGATTCATGTAGCTGACCCCAAATAGTTGGGATAAGGATGTTTGTTGTTGTTGTTGTTGTTGTTAATTTTACAAAGATTACAAGGTATTGAGCTAACCTTTCTAAGTTTTGTGCTTGGTGTCTCCGGTAAGCATGACCTTGATTGTCTCTGAGCCAAGGTCTTATAATTCGTCACATGGTGTCTTTAACCGTTGACACAAGGGCAAGGTATATGGGCACACTTTAAACTATGTTCTTGGTGTCTTTGTCAAGTACGACCTTGGTTGTCTCTAAGCCAAGGACATACAATTTGTTACATGGCGTCTCCGACTATTGACTCAAAGGAATACAATATAAATACTTAGGTGGTTCTCAATAACCAATTGTGGTAGTTTAAGTCTAAGTATGGTAATCAAAGTCCCAATATATAGTGTGGCTCTCAATAGCCAAATATGCCAATTCGCTCAACTTAGGAAATCAATGTCCCTATGCAAGTAGTGGCTCTTAATAGCCAAATATGCTAATATGGTCAAGTAAGGGAACCAATGTCCTAATGTAGAGAGTGGCTCTCAACTAGCCAAGTATACCACGTGTATGGTCTCTACCAATACTAAGGGAATGTGTGAATACCTCTAATGAAGAAAAGTATGCAAGTAAATCACACAACTAAGTATGGCCTCTAGAATAGGAAAATAGAAGGGAAGTATAAGAAGAGTAATATCTCATGGAGAAGATTTCTCCAAGGCTTCACAACTAGTGTGGTGGTCTAAGTAAACAATATGTAGAGCCAACCATAAACTAACTATAATGGAAAGAAACTCGAACATATGCAGTTAAAGCTTTTCCTCTACCTTAAGATTAGGAGTTTGAATGCTAGGAAGTGTAGGAGTAATAGTCCTTGACCTTCCTCCTCTCTTCTCTTACAAAGGAAACCTCCTTTGTGGACACAAGAGAGAGACAATGACTCTCTTCTTCTCCTTTTGAAGCTTGGTAGTTTGAATGAAAGTGTAGAGAGAGTAAAGCTTGTGGAGCTCTTCTTCTTGCCCAAAAACGTCTTTCTTTCCCCTTTGCTAATCCCCTTTTAACTATTTTTCTTAAGAACATTTCATGTAGAGGATTTCAAGTGTTTTTTCCCAAATGATTACTCAATAATGTTTCTAATATGTTTGGGAGGTGGTTTTTCATCATTTGGGACCAATTCCCTTCTTCTACGGTTGAGCCAAGGCTCCCCATGCCTTTAAATGGTAAAAAAAATGTTCAAAACTAGCCTTTACAATTCAAGATCAGGCTTGCAATCGATTATGACCTGATCATGCCAGTTAGAAGTAGATCGTCGAACCAATTTTTTTGAGTATTTGTTGGTTTCGAGTGGACGTTAGGATCAAAAGTTATGACCATTTTAAGTTGAGATATTCATATTTACTTCTTGGCTCACTTTTCAACAACAACAATAAATAGTCTTATCCCAACTATTTGGGGTCAGCTCATTTTTCATTGGTGGGTTTTTGAGCAATTCTACCTAGGGGCTCTGTATTGACTTTGGATTTTCTAGTACTTAGACTTTTACTTCTGTCTTATATTATCTATAGTTAGTATGATTTCTTATAGGTTAGGACTAACCCCGCCATATTGTTTCTTAGACTAACTGTGGTTGCAGGTCTTTTATTCTAAAGACTTGCTACGATGTTTCTAGTTTTCTTTTCTTTCATCTATTGTTGTTACTGGATATACATTGGACCATTTCGTTATGGATATTATAGAGGAATTGTATATTTTCCCTTTATATTATGTTTGGGTGAAAAGATACCCTTTGATTAGTTGTTTAGATCATTGTCACATTGTACTCTTTGGAGCTTTATAGGAGATCTCCTTTTGCTGCACACATTTTGATATGATTACATTGTGAGATTTTTTTGCTACTATAATATTAAATTCTTGTGGACATGTGAATATCGTATTACTTTTGCTAAGTTTGAGTAATGATTATCAAGCTATTGAATTAATGATTGTGGAATATTGATTCATTGATATAAGGAACGTAGGACTATTGAGTTGTTAACTTTGGATTGTAATGTAACAATTTGAATCTGGGGTGCTTAGAGACACTAGGTTTGGATTCTATAGACTCATGTGATGACTATAGGTTTGGATTCTGTAAATGTGATGACTATAAGTTTGGATTTTGTAGACTCATATGATGATTACATGTTTGGATTCTATAGACACATATGATGATCATAGGTTTGGTTTCTGCAGACTCTTATGAGGAATACATATTTAGAGTTATGTAGATTATATTGGATATGAGATAATGTTAACATTTGGAGTTGAAAAGAAGAGGAAATGGAAAACAATGAAACATTTTGGAGAATTAAGTTTAGATTATATTACATTGACAATGATCTTATATTTGAGGACTTTACTTTGGATTGTATTTAAGGATCTTATAGACAATTGTGGTTAAAAGCATTTGTTGATTTTATGTCTTAGAGATTCTAAGTGTATGATTTCCTTGATTATAGGCACATGATGCCACCTAGGAGATGTACTAGAGGGTTGTCTTCCACTTTGGCTATAAAGAGGGAGAGTATGGATGGTTTCTAGGGGCCATTCGTAGTTCGGCTGACATTATGAAAGAGTATATCACTCATGATCACCAGCCATGTGAAAGGGTTATTGGAAATAACAATCACATGATCAACCATTTTTAGTAGATGATGCCATCAAAGTTTAGAGGAACCACAAACTTCATGGCAGTTGAGTCTTGGGTGATGCAACTAGAGGAGATTTTTGGGTTCATTGGCTATATGGATTGTTAGCACATTTCATTGGCCATGTTCATGATAAAGGGTGAGGCTAAACATTGGTGGAACACCATGAGAGACTCTCTAGTTGGACAGTATGATGAGCCCCTAACTTAGGAGGCATTTCTTGAGGTGTTTAAGGATTATTATTTTCCACCTAGTGTTCATGAAGAGGAGGAATTAGAATTCCTTAAGCTTTTGTATGGTAGCTTGATAGTGCTTTAGTACAAGGCTAGATTTTTGGAGTTATCCTATTTTGCTCCACAGATTGCCGCTGATGACATGATGGAAGCCAAAAAATTTCAATGAGGTCTTAGGCTTAGCATTTGTTCCCATATGTCCATTTTGAGACTAAATAACTCTATGGATGTGGTTGAGACAACTCGCATTGCCGAGCATGAAAGCAATGAGCTGCAACGGATTCACGACAAGGGAAATAAGAGGGCTATCATTATTACACCTTGTCAATATGACTTTGCTTGAACCTAAGAACCAAAGGAGGATGAGACCTGATGTGAGGACATCGACTGTTGTATGCAGAAGATATGATAAATTGCATGCATGTCAATGCAGATGGGAAGCTGACACTTGCTTCAAGTGCGGGAAAGTTGGACACATGATCAAGGAGTGTCCAGTTCTCTAGGCATCCGGCATAGCCAAACTAGTTGATGTTGATCGGTGGCTAAGGGTTTTCGGTAGAGTCTATGCCATCACTGAATAGGATGCCACTGCTTCTGGGATTGTATTAGCAGGTATACTTCAGTTATTTTCTCGAGATGCACATGTCTTGGTTGATCCTAAGCCCACACATTCTTTTATTGCACATGATTTTGTAAATCATGCTGACACTACACCTGAGCACATGGATTACTTTTTGACTATTTCTATTCCATTAGGCAATACTATGTTGATAAAACTAGTATGTAAGAACTGTACACTTAGGATTGGGGATAGGGAGTTGACCGTTGACCTTATATTGTTAGATCTGAATGATTTTGACTTCATTTTGAGAATGAATTTCTTAGCTTCCTACCATGCCACCTAGAATACCATATAGGTTAATCCTAGAGGGGGGGTGAATAGGATTTACAAATTAATTTTCCATTTTTGAAATTGTTTGGATTACTTTTTTGATCCAATTTTAATTCCCTTTAGATTAATGCAAGTGTGTATGCTAAGGGTGTTGTCAAACAAAAGTAATATCAAATATTTGATATGCAGGTAGATATGGATTTACAAATAAATAGACAAGAAATCACACACAACAACCCACAACACAAGTTTTATAGTGGTTCAACACAATGGCCTACATCCACTCTCCATAAGCTCACTACCAAGCTTAGGCAATTTTTATTAAGATTGGCTATTACAATTGTAACGCCCTTGAACCCGGACTTGGATCCCATCTGTATGCACCTTGGATTTGGAGCAAGTAACATTGACACTATATCCATTTCCATAACATATACAATCACATATTTGTATCATAGTATCATAGCCCATTACATTCAATAATATGTGGAAGCGTGCAAACATATACTCATGCCTTATCAAGACATAAGCCCTAATTATCATTAGGCCATAACACTTGATCCAATACCTTACCTTTAGCGGAAGCATTATCATTCATAACATGTAATCATAACCATTCCATTAAAATATAAAGTGTAGCAAAAATATAAGTTTATCTACTCAAAAGTATAGTGACTATGAACATAATACAAATGGTGCCCACAATCACATAATATCCAAAGAAGTTTACTAACAATAGTCCAATTCTAATACATCTGATCCAAAGTAAAGACATTATTACATTCATCCAAAATAATAGCAATAAGGTCCCAAAAATTTAAAGTCCTCATCCTGTATAGTGTGAATCACCTCCATGCATCTCCGGTCCATCACATACCAACATAACCTATGTCAATTGGGGTCAGCTTGATAGGCTTGACAAGTATAACTGCAAACCAAATCTAAAGGATAAAGATAAGGCTTGCACATGGGCTTCTTTTACGTAATATAAACATGGATAGAAATATGAATCTTAAACTATGGGAAATAATAGCATATAAGTCAATGGGTAAAATTGGATAAGCAACATAACTATAATCAATGCCATGGACAAATAAGGAGTATGTATCACAATGTAATGATAAGTGTAGCATCATTTATTTTTGGAATTAGTCATTAAATCACTTTTTCATATTCATACTCACATCTCTTTTCATTAATTAGCTCACTTATCATTAGGATTCAATACATTCATATCACATGATTCAATTACATATAGACTTGATCAAATGTCTTAGAATCATATCACTTATCAGTAAAATTCAAAGATTTGATTATTATTCTTCATTGTATTGACCCAATGGTAGGTCCTAGAACTATGTTCAATAAGGTTCAATATAAAAATAAGACATAAGTCAAGTCAAAATCAATAATTTCCATTGTAGTGATCCAATGGTAGGTCCCAAAATGATATTTAAAGGTTCAATGATTCAAAGTTCTACAGAGTTCTTCCCTATTTCGACCCGAGGTTAGGTCCGTCCTTTGTTTAGACCCAAGGTTAAGTCCCTCTGTTTAGAGCCATGGTTAAGTCTCTCCCTTATTTTAGACCCGAGGTTAAGGTCATCGAACTTTGTTCAAAGGTTTAATAATTCAATAAACCCAAAAAGGGTTCAATAGTTCAATAAAGCCCAAAGAGGGTTCAACAGTTCAATAAGGTCCCAAGATGGTTTAATACTTCAAAGGTTCAATTACATTTCAAAGTTCAAATGTAAACCAACCTAATCTCTTTCTTGTGCCTTAGGTGTAAACCAACCTAATTTAGGTGTAAAATGGTTTAAATAGATGTCACGGTTTGAGAAGACCCTATTATAGAAAGATTCCAATAGTAAGGGGGAGAAATCCCCTTTTATTTTTTGGATCTGGGCAGTGGTGGGCGCTCAAGGTACCCCCTCGTGAGAGCTCATGAGTGCTCAAGGCTGTGCGATACCCAAAAATGGGGTTTTGGAATTTTGGTCACGGTTGCTCGCCTAGTCTTGCGAGTGCTCAAGGTAGCCCCTTGTGGGCGCTCGTGGGCCTTCGTGAGTGCTTGAGGTGACCCAGTTTTGAAAACTTGGGTCTTTTTAGGCCCTCAAGTGTTCTTTTGGTCTATGCATCATTATGGACATTCATCCATGGTTCCTCACTTCCACCTGGCTTATTCCTAAGGCATTGGGGTTTCCCTAAGGTCTTTTATGGTTTTTGGGTCAAGTTTATTTAACAAATAAACTAGTTTTAATTGTTCACATTACATGATACAAGTGTGGGGTATTACATCCTCCCCCCTTATTAAAATTCAGTCCCCAAATTTGAATGTGTACCTTGATCATGGAATGGATGTGGGTACTTAGCCTTCATGTCAGCTTCGCCCTCCCATGTATTGAGTGGTTGCACCAAAGAACCTTCATATAAGGTATTGTTTTGGAGTGTAGCACTTGTTCTTTGTGGTTGTGGATCATGATGGGTTGTTCATCATATGATAATTCCTCAATTTCGAATGGGATGTATTCTAGCACATGATAAGAATCTCGCGTATTTCCTCAACATTGATGCATGGAATACCCTATGAACATGGGACAATTCTGGTGGTAGAGCTAAACCATAAGCTACCTGTCCCACCTTCTTCAATACATCGAACGCACCAATAAATTTTGTTTTTAATTTCCCTTTCTTGCCTAATCTAGTAACTCCCTTGGATGGAGAAACCTTGAGAAATACATGATCACCCACTTCAAACTCGAGTTCTCATCTTTGTTTTTTGGCATAGCTCTGTAGTTGGCTTTGGGCAGTTCACAATCACTCACGGATAATTCAGATCTTCTCCATGGTGATTTGAACTAACTTAGGTCCAAGCATTTATTTCTCCCCAACTTCATCCTAACAAATTGGTTATCGACATCTTCTTGCATGAAGAGCTTCAAAATGGTGCCATTTGGATACTTCCCTGATATCTATTGTTATACGAAAACTCAACCAATGGAAAATGATTATCCCAACTTCCCTTAAAGTCAATTATGTAGACTTGCAAAATGTCTCCAAGTGTTTGTATAATTCTATTAGATTTCCCATCTATCTAGGGGTGAAAAGAAGTGTTGAACTTCAGTTTGATACCCATAGCATCTCCCAAACTACTCCATAAAAGAGAGGTAAACTATGGGTCTCAGTCATAAACAATACTAGCCAGAACTCGATGCAATCACATGATCTCATCAATTCACAACTTGGCTAACCTGTCTAGTGGGTAGGATATTAGGATAGGTAAGAAATGTGAAAACTTCATCAGTCAATCAACTATCACCCAAATAGAGTCATAACCCTTGCTTGTCTTGGGCAACTCCACTACAAAATCTATAAAAATGTGTTCCCACTTCTATTATATAATTTCAAGTGGTTGAAATGGACTTGTGGGCTTTTGATGTTTGGCCTTGACTTCCTGACAAATTAGACACTTGAAAATCAAATCAGTTATCTCCCGCTTCATACTATTCTACCAATAAGTTTCTTCCAAGTCTTTATACATCTTGGTGCTACCAAGGTGAATTGCATAAGTGGTTCCATGAGCTTCTACAAGAATCATCCTTTTCAATTCGTCATTGCTTGGAACACATAAAAGATTCTCAAACCTTAAAGTGCCATCAATATGCATAGAGAAATTAGTTCGGTTGGTCTTCTTTATAGCCTTTGTAATATTCACCGATAATGGATCGCTACTTTAGGCTATCTTCACCTAATCAACAAGGGTAGGCTGCACCCTCAAATGTGTAAAGAATGCATTCAACTCATTGACCTTAAGTTCAACATTCAAGTCTTTCAATTCATGGAACAAGGCGGTCCTCCCAACTCTGAGGCAAACAAGTGAGCTCGAGGACTTCCTACTCAAGGCATTAGCCACCACATTATCCTTTCCCAGGTGGTAGTTGATTGTGCAATCATAATCCTTGATAAGTTCCATCCATCTTCTTTATCTTAGATTCAACTCTTTTTGAGAGAATATGTATTTGGGACTCTTATGATCTGTGAATATCTTGTAAGTCTCACCATACAAATATTGTCTATAGATCTTTAATGAAAATACCACTACTTCTAACTCCAAGTCGTGAGTGGGATAGTTCAGTTCATGTGGCTTGAGTTATCTTGAAGCACATGCGATTACCTTTCCATTCTACATAAGTACACAACGTAGGCCCTTCCGTGAAGCATCACTATACACAACAAAACCACCTGTGCCATGTGGTGATGTAAGGACTAGAGTAGACACAAGTTAGTTCTTTAGTTCTTGAAAAATCTGCTCGCAGTCATTATTCCACTCAAACTTTGCATATTTCTGGGTTAGCTTGGTTAATGGTCCTACAATCTTGGAAAAACCTTCAACAAATCTTCGGTAGTATCTAGCCAAACCCAAGAAACTACGGATCTCAGTCACATTGGTTGGTCTTGGTCAGTCTACAACTGATTCAATTTTATTTGGGTCAACACAAATCCCATACTTGGAAATTACATGGCCCAAGAATGCAACTTGGTTTGACTAAAACCTGCATTTTCTGAATTTAGTGAACAACTTGTGATCTCTTAGTGTTTGCTATACAATCCTCAAGTGTGACTCATGTTCCGCCGTACTCTTGGAGTATATAAGAATGTCATCAATGAAGATGATCGAAAATTGATTCAGGTACGGTTTGAACACTCTGTTCATCAAATCTATAAAGATGGCTAGAGCATTAGTCAATCTGAACAAAATCATTAAGAACTCATAATGTCCATAACAGGTACAAAAGCAGTCTTGGGGATGTCCTCCTACTTAACCTTCAATTAGTGATAACTAAACCTCAAATCAATCTTTAAAAACACGATTATACCTTATAGCGGGTCGAACAAGTCATCAATTTGGGGTAGTGGGTACTTATTCTTAATAATGACTTAGTTTAACTGCTAGTAGTTGATGCACAACCTCATTGACCTGTCCTTCTTTTTAATAAAAAGGACTTGTGCAGCCCATGGAGTTACACTGATATGAATGAATCCATGTCAAGCAACTCTTGAAGTTGCAATTTCAATTCCTTTAACTCCATTGGTGCAGTGCCTAGGACTAAGTTAATGACAAACTCCACTTCTTTATTGGGTGGCAATCCTAGAAGATCTTCTAGAAAGACGTCAACAAATTCCCGAATGTTAGGAATGCCTTCCACTTTAGTCTCCATGGTTTGGTCACTAACTACATAGGCCAAATAACCTTAACCTCTTCGGAGAAGCTTCCCAACTTGAATGGATAAAATTAAACATGAAAAATATTCATTTTTGACACCTTGGAATGAGAATTTTTCCAATCCAGGTATATGGAATACAACCTCCTTGGAATAGTAATGGACTATAGCATATGCGGCTAACCAATCCATTCCCAAGATTACATCAAAATCCTTCATGTCAAGTAAGATCAAGTCCGCTGGTAACTTTAGGTTCCCTATCATGATATCACATGACTAAATGACTAAGTCTACTAACAAGGACTTTCAAAGAGGAGTAGATATATATAGCATATTGTCTAAAATCATAGACAAAGAACTAGCACATTTGGCATAAGCATGAGATATGAATGAATGTGTAGATCCAGGGTCTACAAAGATAGATGTAGTGTGAGAAAACAATGGAATAGTACCTGAGATAGCAGCCTTAGAAGCCTCCGCATCTCTCTTAGTGATGGCATAAACAAGGGCTTTAACCTTTGGACGCTACTGGTCATCAATTGGTTTGGAGACTGGGGTGCCCTTCTTAGTAGGATAATCACAAAACAAATGGCCAGTCTATCCATAGCTAAAACAAGCACCAGTGTTCCAATAACATGTACCACCATGCCTCTTTTCGCATCTCTTGCACTACTCAATAACTCCATGTTCAATTGGCCTTCTCTTGGCAAGTGGTGGAGCAACAGGCTCTCTGCGAGCATTAGGCTGAAATGGTCTTTTCCCTCAGTCATAGATCTTCTGAAGCTCATCGCTTTCTCTCTCCACTATGCGGACAGTCTTAACCACATCCATAAAGGTCTTCAATCTCAGCATGGACATACGAGAATGGATATTAGGCCTAAGGCCATGCTAAAATTTTTGAGCTTTCATAACATCATCAACAATAATTTATGGAGTAAAGCAAACTAACTCCATGAATTTTTCCTTGTATTGCAACACAGTCATGTCTCCCTGCACCAACTCAAGGAATTATAGTTCCTAAACATCTCGAGGAACATCTCCCATGTGGGAGGCTCATCATACTATCCTATGAGACCCAGTGGTCACATTCTTTGAAACCTCTTAATCATGTGATTCTCATTTCCATTGCTTCTATCTCTTAGCTATCTTTCATTGATGATATGATCCCTTATCGCATTAGTGAGGGTATGGATAGCCCCCAAAATTCCTTCGAAAGGATCTCCCTTAGGATCCAAAGTAGAGGATGCACCTCTAGTACTCATCCTTTGTAGCATCAAGTACCTAAAACTAAGCAATAACACACTTAGAATCATAAAAAATTCTAAGATACTAAAAGACCAACTAATATCCTAAATAATAATTCATTATGAATCATCTAGTAATAATGTCAATCATTAATATCATGTGATCTATAACTCAATTCTCTAAAGTATTCTATTGCTTCCCATTCTATATCACTTTTAACTCCACTTATTCTCATGATCATTCATTCAATAGTCTACAAAATCTAAACCTGGCTGCTTTGATACCAAGCTATAATACCCCTAAACTTGGACATGGATCCCATCCGTATATGCCTCAGAT
Organism: Platanus orientalis; assembly: GCA_025762735.1. NCBI lineage: Eukaryota > Viridiplantae > Streptophyta > Magnoliopsida > Proteales > Platanaceae > Platanus > Platanus orientalis. The sequence continues at coordinate 2,962 of JAOXJP010126583.1, read as the reverse complement.
TCAAAGCCATTAACATTGATACTTGATCAATTTTCATAACATATACAACACTATATTCGTATCATAGCCCATTACATTTAATAATATGCGGAAGTGTGAAAACATGTGCTCATGCTTGATCAAGACATAACCATTCCATTCAAATATAAGGTGCAACGACAACATAAGTCTATCTACTCAAAAGTATAGTGACTATGAACATAATAAAAATGGTGCCCACAATCACAAAATATCCAAAGAAGTCTACTAACAATAGTCCCATTCTAATACATTTGATCCAAAGTAAAGACATTATTACATTCATCCAAAAGAAAAGTAATAAGGTCCAATAAATATAAAGTCCTCATCCCATGTAGCATGAATCACCTCCATGCATCTCTGGTCCATTACGTACCAACATAAGTTGTGTCGGTTGGGGTGAGCTTGATAGGCTCAACAAGTATACTCCAAATGATAAAAATAAGGCTTGTACATAGGCTTCTCTTATGTAACATAAACATGGGTAGCAATAAGAAGCTCAAACTATGGGAAGCAATAACATATAAGTTAATGGTATAATTAGATAAGCAACATAATTATAATCAATGCCATGGACAAATAAAGAGTACATATCACAATGTAGTGATAAGTATAGCATCATTCATTTTTAGAATTAGTTAATGTATCACTTTTTCATATTCATATTCACATTTCTTTTCAATAGTTAGCTCACTTATCATTAGAATTCAATACATTCATATAACATAGTTCCTTTATGTATAGACATGATCAAATGTATTATTCAATAATCATATCACTTGTCAATAAATTTTAAAGATTTGATCATTATTCTCCATTATAGTGATCCAATGGGAGGTCTCGAAATTATGTTCAATAAGGTTCAATAGGTTCAATATGAGGATAAGACATAAGTCAAGTTAAAATCAATAACTTCCATTATAGTAACCAAATGATAGGTCCCAAAATGATATTCAAAGGCTCAATGATTTAATGATTTAATGTTCAATAACTTGTTTAAACTCAAGGTTAAGTCCTTCCCTTATTTAGACCCAATGTTAGGTCATCAAAATATAAAATTTTGCTCTGCTTAAACCCAGAGCTAGGTCCCTCCCTTGTTTAGACCCAAGATTAAGTCCCTCCCTTGTTTAAACTTAAGATTAAGTCTTTTCCTCATTTTAGATCCAAGGTTAAGGTCATTGAATATTGTTCAAAGGTTCAATAGTTCAAAAAGCCTAAAGATGGTTCAATAGTTCAATAAGGCCTGAAGAGGATTTGATAGTTCAAAGGTTTAATAATATTTCAAAGTTCAAATAAATAGTTGAGACATATCAAAGAATATCAATAGTTAATAAGGGTTCTCATGACATATGAAAGAAGGTTTCATGGTTTAATGAGTTCCGATCATGATACATTCATATTTTGTATTCAATTGTTCATATTTCTATGATCATTAATTCAAGTAGGTTTTAATAATTCATAGTCCTTATGATCTTTCATATCATGAGATCTTTACTTTGTTCAAAGGAATCAATAATACCAATCATTGGTTCATATTTCATATTCCAAATGTGGAATCAAAGGTTCAATCATACTTAATTTCAGTCAAGGAAAATTTTCTCATGTCCAATTTCATGTTAGTTTAAAGGGATACACATCTCTTATGATAGTTCAATATGATTTACTTAGATCAATCATATCTGTAATATCCCACCCCATGATGCACATATTATTGAACATGTGTAATACTTAGAATGTTAACACATGTCATATAATTTCTATACACACATATGATCACTTAAATGCACATATGCTGATATGAACATTGACACAATTTTAGAAAAACACTAACAAAAATGTGGAAAGAATTTATGAGTCAAAATTATACCTTTAGATAGGCATAGCAGTCTAGAGTCCTACGCAACAAACGACAAGTAAAACAGATACCAAACGAAAAAGTTAAAGGTAATTTACTAAGCAAGAAAAAAAAAGAGTCAAAGACATAACAATTTCTAAAGCTGTCCCAAACGGATGGCACAACTTCGTAAGTCAGTATCTATTAATCCCATAGGAATCACCCTATAAATAATATATGTTTGGAAAGATTTATGAGTCTACTTTCCAATGCAATAAACGTTGAGTGAATTGAAGTTTCCTATAAGAAGTTATGACAATTTTCCCAATAAAAATACACCAATAAAAATGTATAATGAATTAGAGAGTAATTTATATATGCTTGGAAAGCTCTTGAAGTCTAGTTTCCAACAACAAAAACGGTGAGTGAATCAAAGTTTTGTAAAAAAAAGTTATGATCATTTTTCCACCTAATGTTTATGTTGAAAACAAAGTTTGACGAGATGACATCATCAAAGTGAAAATTTTCATACAACTGCAATTTTTACAAAATTTTAAGGACTTTTTTATTAGAGACCCACTTAAACACGAAATTAAAAATTAGGTTGCTATTTAGGCTTATAAAAACATAGAAATTCATAAGAAAAAGGAACTTTTGAAGAAGTTTTGCAAGAATAGAATTTTAAAGAGAAAATAAGAGGAAAAACTAGGTTTTACAAAGATTTAAGGATTTTTGTGAAGAACAAAGTTGTGAATGATTTTTGCACACCAAGAGGTAAGAACATATGTAAACTATTGTTTTGTTTTGATTTCATAAATTTCTAGATTATTGTTAATCTCGTTTTGAAAAAGATTTTGATTGTTTCATTTTAGATTTGAATCATTTTCAATTCTTAAAAGCTTGTTTTATAAGAGAAAATTTGTGTTGTAAGAACATAACTAAACTATTGTCTTATTTTTATTCTTTAGGTTCTTAGAACTCCATTAACTCCGCCAATGTTTGTATCTTTAGACGTTGCCGGTCCCAAGCCAGAATAAAGGAGGAGGGTGGCGTCAGGTTGAGAGCCGGCCTTAATAAACTACTCAAACCATTAAACATGAATCCTGAAAA
>JAOXJP010126572.1:0-13709 GCA_025762735.1 Platanus orientalis | reverse complement strand
AGAAGTGTAAATCACTTTTCGGCACTAATGTGTCCGCCCCCTGTCAGGAGGTAAAGGTTTTTAGGGGAGCATTGTACATACTGGACAGATCACCCTTTCAGTTTACATCAGGGTTATTATATTAAAGGGAGCAAATGTCCTGTCCAGGATAGTGTCCTGGACACCAGTTGATGTCTCCTTGGGATTAGGTATGCATGGAATTCGTACAAAGAGGTGCAAATGGCGCCAAGGTGTGGACACATTAACGCCGAAAAGTGATAAACACCCCCTAAAAGGTGTAAATCACTTTTCGGAGCTGATGTGTTATCCTCTAGTGCCATTTGCACCTCTTTGTACAAATTTCATGCATACCTAATCCCAGCTGGTGGACGTCATATGGAATAAAATGGAAGGAAAAGCTGTTCTGTCCAGGATTTGCTGTTCAGGATGGTGTCCAAGACACCATGGGGCTTAACATAAAATAAAATGGGTGGGACTTTGAAAGCAAATCCTTGACAGAACATCTGTCCTCATAAAATGGGTGGGAATTTGAAATTTCACCAAACTCCAACCCATCTTATTCCATATGTTGTCCCCTGATATCCTGGACACCAAATCCTGGCCAGAACATTCATTTTACATATATTAAAATACCATGAGGAACATTTGGACCCTTTTTTTTTTGGATTACCAAGTCAGCTGCCACATAGGAACCTAGTCTCAACAGTAATCCTACCCCATTGAAGGGCAAACCACACTATTTATTTAATTTTTCCAATTGGCTTTGTAAGTTTTGTTGTTGATGCAAATAAGAATGGAGATACCTCTCTTGATTGCTTCTTATATGATTCATGCATGGGGAAACTCACTCTCATACTAATGCATCTTTCTTGGCCTCAAAAGCAACTAATTTCATTTGTCTTAAATTGCAGTATTATATATTAAACACTATTACTACAAGTAATAATGCTAGTATTTAACTTGTACCTCTATTAGAAAATAATATTTTTCACCTAAAACCTTTGTCATTTATTTGATCTTGTCGCTGCTGAATCGTGCTGACATATAAAAGTTATATTTTCCTCACTGTTTTCTAATTTCCTCCATTTTGGTCAGCTGGGATTGAACACGTGATCCCAACATTCCAAACTCTCTAGTTTCAGTTTTTCATATCAAAATTTCTCAACTACTTTTCAGAGTTCATGGTAGACCAAATTTCTAGTTTCATGTGGAGGACAATATTAAATTTATCCTTGAATGATACTAATGTATTGGGTGGACTTCCCCAAGAGTCTTGATTGAAAACTAAGTAATTTTATAGTGTCACCTGCTTTTATTTAGAGTATGAAGGGAAAAATGGGTTTCCTAAGACAAGAGGGGAATGGATAAAAAATGCTCACCTTAACGAATGCTAACCACGGCTCCTTGTTAGGTGGTGGGCACATCAGCTCTATAAAGTGAATAGGTGCCCCCCAGAAAAGTGAAAATCAAGGAGCAGTGATGAGCGTTTGTTAAGGGAAGCATTCATAAACTGATCCCAGACAAGAGGTGTGTGCTTGTCTATTTATCTTATTCTTTGTTATATGCTTTTTTAATACACAATAAATGACAATTGTAGAGAATAATTTGCTTTTTTCTAGTTTTTATTTATTTATCACTTTTTAATTTACTTTCTTGTTTTTTCAAGTTATCAGTACAAACTAGGGGAGGGGAGGGGTGAGGGACTGAGGCTCCTCTTGGGTTTTTCTCTGTACATGGAATTTCCAGCACCTTTCATGATAAGTACATATATATTTTTTGGTAAACATCTTGCTTCATAAGTATAAGAGAGCCTTGCATTAATTTGCAAAATTTATCTTGACAAAAATGCATTCTCTTTATTTAGATTTTATTATTATTAACATTTTTTTTATATCATAGAAATTCTAGGACTTATATTCCTGAGAAATTTTTATTAAAAATTCATCCCACAGAGCAATCAGGTGTGATTAATATGTGATTATGCATTGCGGACTAGTTTACTTTCGATAACAAAGATTTGGTAAACAATTCCATGTTAAAATGCATGATTGTAAAAAAATGTAGGTAGATTTTTGTGAGTTCATATGTTTAAAAATTTTGGGACCAAAATATGATATATACATGAATATAAATATGATAATATTGATCATATATAAAAGTATATACGATATGGTATTTTTTGCCTTAATTACCCTAAGGATTTGGTAGGACTACCTTAGGGTTAGCCTAAGGTAGGACTGAGTTAGGGGCCAATACATCAGCACCAAAAAGTGAAAAACATCCCCCAAAAAGTGTAAATCACTTTTTTGGCGCTGATGTGTTGGCCCCTAATGCCAGTCCTACTTTAAGCTAACTTTAGGAGTCATACCAAATCCCGCCTCTAATTTTTACCTTCTAGGGAAACGCTCTGGATTCTGTGTCCTCAAAATCTGTGCACAATTCATGTTAAGAGGCATGTGATTACTCACATCAGCGTTGAAAAGTGATAAACATGCACCCCAAAAAATGCAAATCACTTTTCAATGCTGAAATGAGTGTTCTCAACCTCCGACATGCATTATGCACAGATTCTATGCTCACAGAAGCCAAGCCGAATCCAGCCTATAATTGTGTGTAAGACCGAACATCCCACTTTCTTCTTGGGGCCTTCAATCAATATTTGATTCAAAAGCTGGTATTAGCATTGATCGATTTGGATCTTTAATAAATATCATAATTATTGAGCATCTCACAGATGAATTGAGATTTTCTGCTTACATCTTTCCAAAGTTTAAACTGTGTCTTCCACCTTCAATGCGCCTTCAATGGCTCGAAGAACGAGGCCCAGTGGGTTGCATGCTGTCCTTCACTGGGCATGCCACGATCTGTTTGACATAACCCCAACCCACCAACCCACCAGGCTCCAGCCCACCACCCATTTCAAAGGGTTCTGGACGTTTGTTGACCCACCAACCCACCACCCATTGCAGTTAAACAACCATTAATGTGCTGTGATTGTCCACAGTACTGCAATTCATAGACACAGAAAATTTAGTACACCCACCCAAATTTTATTTTTTTTGTTTACATGTCTCACTAAGACAATCACAGCATGTTAATGGCTGTAGAGGATCCTAAGTGCAAGTTATAATCGCGACTATTTGGAGCACAACCTGGTTTGACCTGACCCAACTAAATGATTACACTGAACGGCTTCGCCAATCCCCTCAGGTTTTCCCAGATTGGGATTGGCAAGCCTCCACCTATTTAAGTTGGTCATTTTATTTCTGATGCTCAAGTACTTTAAAGCACAAAGACACCAGCTTTGTCCAAGGTGGGGTTAAAAGTTAAATCTCCATTTGGGAGTAATGATGTGGGTAATGAGTATACTCCCTTTGAAAGCATGTTTACAGCCTACTTTAGTTACTTTCTTCTTGACTTCTCCTATGATGTCGATTCCGTTCACAAAGTTCCTAAATATGTGCAGAGGTGAGTGGGGCAACGAGAGGCCAAGACCTCTCTTTATTCTTCATTTACGCCAACAACACAAAGTGTTCCATGGTCGGTGGAGTACCTTTTCTTAAGTTTCCTTTAGCAAAGGTACTAATGGTGTTAAAGCTGAGTGAGTACTTTTTAGTATCTTCACCATCATATATGATCATCTTGGTCCAACATATAGTTCATGAAAATGGCCTATTGACTCTTTGATTGTAAAACTTTTCAATTTGATTGTTGGTGTCGTGTATATATATATATATATATACACGAATGATAAGGGGACAAAAATGCCCATTAACTCAAAAGCTCATGGCCTCATAAGAAAGGATGGGGCCATTTAGGTCCAATCCATCATTTTACTTTTTTGTATTTTACACAAAAGTCAATTACTCGGAATGAAAAGCCAAGAAGGACGAATGAAAAACTGAATACCCTAATCTAGTGCATCTAAGTCCATCAATTCTGTTTTTTTTGGGATATTGTACAAGACTCAACTACTCAACGAAGAGAGGGAAAGATAAGCGAGAAAGGAAGAAACTGAAAACCTTAACCTATTGTCGCTGAAAGAAAAGGAGGAATAATCAATATGTTTCGTTTAGGTTTTATCTATGATTTTGTGTTTTCTTTTCTTCCGTAATTTATTTACCATTTTGCTTGGAGATTGATATGTGCTTGCAACTAAACCTGTTTACCGGATATATTCATATTCTTATCCGATATTCAGCCAAGAAAATACAGATCCTGTTTTAAATTCCGCTGCATATCCGTATTCATATCCGATATTTGGTCAAGTAAACAGATTTGAATACAGATCTGCCTATATCTGCTTTGTATTTGGTCTGTTTTACATTTCTACCCTTAAAGTTTCTTTTGTGCTTACTAATCATGCCCATATTTCTTTTGATACTTTATTCTGTCTCCCTACTTCAATATAGTGATTATAATTAGAATGCCCAAGGGTCAAGGATGTGTTTGAAGGCCTGGTGACCCAAGTCAGACCCTTATTGGGGTGTTTATATATGACATGCCTACTAAATTCACTTTGGGATGTTTAAGTGAGTAGAGTTATGTTTTGTTTCTTAGTCACCCGATTGGTGTTTGACCTAATGGTTGAGGTTTAAAATAATATTTGAATTTAGCTTTCTTATTATGCAAAGGAAGGAAAATTGGTTGTGGGTAGAACTTTTATAGAAAGAGTCTTCATATATCGTGTAGAGAAGGTATTGGAGAGAGAAAATGTAAGGTTGGTTCTCTACGTTTTGTTCTGTTCCTCCCCCCACCCTTTGAGAGGGTTTTGTGAGAATGGTATAAAAGGATTACAGGAAAGGGTTTGTGAATTTTCCAGTTCTCTCTTCTAAGTTTATTAAGAGATTTGAAGGTTGCTAAAGGCTTGTAAACAGTTCTAGTTCTCATTTAGTGGAACTTGGATCACTTATCCTATAGAAATAGGAAAACTTATCGAATCACATAAATTAGATGTGTTCTCGTTGTGGTTATTTTCTGTGTTCCACTATTTTAGTCGTGAGCACAAGAAGTGGTATCAATGCTTCTGATCTGTGTTTAGGAAGAGGAAGATGAAGAAGACTGATGAGTAGAACGATTTATTTTGCGAGTGAAGTTTGATTTTGCTTCAAAAATATAAAACAGAGAAGTTTGGAACACTTGGGATATGAATGTTGCTTCTAGAAGGTTGAGAGTAAATTCATGATCTTAGTAAGTGTTCCATTGGTCAATTTTCAATGGAGAAGTTTGACAGAAAATAGACAACATCAATACGTGACAAAGAAGAGTAAAAAACAGTTTGGTACAATAAGATCTATACAAAGATGAAAGGACGGTTCACCAAGCTGGAACAAATATTAAAGGCAGATTGAGAAGACATAGAGTTGAAGGTAATTACCACTATTCGTCATATCTTATAAATAAAGTTCTCTTTAATATGATTGAGAAAGATTCAATATCAAAATTACAGGAAAAGTTGGAGAAATTCTACATAGGAAAAAGTTTAACCAACAAATAATATTTGAAGAGGGTTGTATGCGTTAAAATTGATGGCTAAGTATATCCTAAATCACATGAAAGTATTCAATTAGATCTTGGATCAACTATACAATGTTAAGTTAAGATGAAGGAAAAAGGACAATGCCCTATTGCATCTTATTACTTTCAAATTCATTTAAGCACTTGTGATTATACTCATATGAAAAGGATATGGTTGAGCTGGATAAAGTCACAACAATGCTTCTATCTAATATGATTAGAAAGAAACCTAGTCTTAAAGAAGAACAATATTAAGGGTTTCCATTTTTGCTCTGTAACTCCACCTATGGCTGGCACCTATTTCTCTGTGCTTTCCCACCAGCAGTGTAGGGTTGTGAAGAGTTGAGAAGGGAATGAGGGTTTCCAGTTGAGTGAATATTGTTTCTTGGAGGTAACTCAAATCCGCTCCATGACAATCAAAACAGAGAAATGGAATTATGCATTTTAAATCCAAAACCCTAGAGAGGTCTTAGTATATGACCATGGCCCAACCCTAAAGGGGTGTTTAAGCAAGTTTTCCAAATTTTATCAAAACTCAATGGATAATCTTAGAAATCATATTTTTGGAGTAGGCAAATCTCTCAACACAGTCCATTCATCCCAACCTTCAGCACCATACACATCCCAGATATGGGCTTTCAACTTTGATGACGCCTCATGTATCCCCATAGAGAAGACGTTTCCATATGTTTTTCTTCACCAGTGATCTAATACTTGGAATCAGACTCCCTACAGTTCTGCGAGTCAGTGGATCGGCGACTTAAAAAAAAGTGATTTTTGCTCACACTGTCACCCATACAAAATAGTGACGCCAATCCAAATCCAATTCCCTCAATAACAAGGATTTCATATCTTCTGCGTACACTCTCACAAAGGAACTGGCATGGAATCAATCTTGATGCTGAGAGAGAGAGAGAGAGAGTACTAGTTTTCGTTTTGATAAGTAGAATGAATGTGCATTATAGGGGAGATGAGAAATCCCCAAAAAGAAGAGAACATGGCAAGAATCAACGCGGCTGTTCAAAATTTATAAAAATAGCAAGACCGCCTAGATCCACAAAAGCCACAAAATTAGTATGCATTACAAATTCTCGCTCATATGATGTCTACCAAAAAAGGTTTTAACTATTCAATTAAATTCAAATAATTAGTTGTCAGCCATTTAAACTGTGGTCCGTGTGTGATTCAGAATGGACGGAATGCTGAGCCATTATTTGTGGTGAGGTTAGTTTCTATATGCTGCCATAGTCCTAAGGAGCTGCACACAAACTTGTCAATACAAATGTTTGGTTGATCACTTAAAAGAGCCTAATGGTCTTTCTCGTCTTAATTTAAATCCTACAAGGTGACAATGGTCCGGAAGAAGACACTAAAAAAGAGGTTCTTTGCATGCATACATACCAAACCAATTATTAAAAAAAAGAAGCTTTTTGGACATCTTTTCTTGAATTGAGAAAAATAATGTGTAAACCATATTAAGGAGAGTATTCAAAATTCAAGAACTGTAATATTAAAATTCAGGAATACCACACTGGGCATGTAAAAAAAAACTGCTGATTAAAAATAATCAGGATAAAGGTCAACTTTGATGGAGCTTCTTCCAAAATCAAACAGATAGGAGCTGCAGGAGTGGTGATTAGGAATGCAGAAGGAGAACTGATACCAGCCAAAGCTGCCCGAAGAAATATCTGCTCACCAGCACCAATCGAAAGTGAAGCAGCTTTACGTGCTTTGAGAACTGCCCAGATACTTGGTATTTCAAAACTGATCATGGAAGGAGACTCTATGGAGGTTATCAATTCTTTGGAAGGAGCCGTGGAGGAATGCCCCATCGAAATAAAATCATGCATCCTTGATTGCAAGAATTTATTTCCGTGTTTTTCTATATTCAAGTTTATGCATGTCAATAGAGTGGGTAATAAAGTGGGTTATGCCATTGCTAAGAAGGGGATTGAAGAGCCAAATATACCAATTTGGACCTCGTCAATATCCCCTACTTCACTGAAGAAAGAAATTGATGAAGACATCCAAACTTTATTATCTTAATTCAGAAATAAAATTACATATTTACCACAAAAATAAAAAAAAGTAATCATGAAAATCTGAAGATAAAAAGTTACCAAATAAAGACTAAAAGAAGTACAGATGGAAAGTCCAAGTAATTGAGAACTTCCCATGGATACCAAACCTCCGCTAAAGAATGTTGTGTTGGTAGGAAGGGTTTTACACCATTGTTGACTTCTATACAGACTCCTAATGTACAATCTATACACAGTTAGGATGAGAAAGAAATACAGACATCCCAACAATGAATTTCATATGTTCAAAAAGCAGAACTAAGTTCCTCTCTTTTTTTTTCCTTTTACTTTTTTGCAAGCTAGGTTCCTCTCAATTACAACAATGAATATCATGCGCACATTGGCCAGAAGCTTATCACCCAAGCATAGAATGGTAGCAAACTTTGAAGGATTTTTACAGGTATAGCCTTCTGATCCAATTAGAAAGGGGGAGAAACATCTGTTGCCAGAAAGAAAAGGTTTGCAAGGAACCCTCAACCTTCCTATGAAACTTGCATTTTTCCATGTACATCCAAAATAAGTTCATGCAGCTCAGGGAAGATTGATACAAGTAGCAGTTCCAACAGTCCATATGCAAGTTGCTTCACACAGATAGTAGACTGAGCACAGAACAGACAGATGTGAGAATATGAATTCAGGGTGAGGCAGTGCAAGTTGTAAATATTCAAATGAGGTTTACCTGAAGGAAATAATAAATGTCTTTTGCACAACGTCTGTACTGTTTAGGCCCAATCAAGCTGACTAAGGCAGTTGGAGCTCCACCTGGCACAAAAATGTTCACATTTGTTAGTTGTCTGTGTGGTAATAGTTTTCTTGTCAAGGAAAAAAAAAGTCATCCAGTTCTTTTTTTGTTCCCCAAGGCAAGCAAGTCAGTAATTGAAGTTGAGTTCTGAACTCAGGTCTGTGTCATCCATGGTTTATTTGGCTAAAATTAACTGAAATGTGTCAGTTTCCACAGCCACCAAAATGAAGTTCACAAGTAATAATATAAATACATAGTTTCATGATACCACGAGAAATTGCCCTACTTATGTCTTCCTCATAAATACATAGCTATGATTCTATAAAAGCAGAGCTTCTTGGTTTGCTTGCTGGTTTGTGTGAATTGAAAGGGTTGAGTGCTCGTTGGTGCTTAGTGGAGGGGTATTTAGCGGTGGTGGTTAGTTGGGGCTTGGGAAAAGTGTTGGGTCACAGCAGTATGCACACTACGTTCAGGAAATTGGGGACCTCTCGCGGGAACTAGAGATCTCCGTCTGCCACATTCCAAGAAAGTAATATGAAGATGCCGCTAAGCTTGCTAGATGAAGGGGGTTGGATTACCTGAGACATTAATGGTATTGGTTTCTTGTGTGTTTTACTTGTAGATTTTGCATATTTTTTCCTTACAGTTTTTCAATCATAATTGTCGTTATCCATAAAAAAAAAAAAAAATACAATAGTTTCAACTGGAATTATACCAGCTTCATTTCATACAGAATTTGAAAATAAAGGTAGGCATGAGAATTCCATGTCCAACCCAATTCCAACAATGCACTTCTCGGACCGAGAAAGTGGAACTGCTTGACGTTGCATATTAGAACTCATTTAAGCCCGATTTGCATCATTATGCTCGATAAAAGGAATGAGGGAAGCTCCAATAGAAAAATATTGGAAGGGAAAAATGCTTCGAAGATGAACTTGTTCCCATGCAATAGTCAGGAATTCTTGACGGTATCGAGCTGGAACAACCTGTTCTTCCGGAATACTCTGATTCAACGCCAAAGAATTTCCTGCCGCCACCATATAGTATTCATCTCTACTTGGTGATAAATAAAGCATTTGTACCTCTTTGGATCTATCAGATATTTCATAAAATGGGCTTTCTAGAGATCCCCAATGACCAATCCTCGCATGAATCGCTAAAGATCTAGTAAGTCCAACATTGATTCCTACAGACGTGTCAATTGCGCAAATACGTCCATAGTGACTAGAATGGATATCTTGTATCCGAAAACTAGTAGTTCACCCCATCAATCCTCTAGGACCCAAATAACTCACTTTTCTCCCGTGAACTATTTGTGTCAATGGATTATTTTGATCCAAAATCATTTAAATCCATTGTGATGAGGGTAGGAAAATATGATGTTCTCAAATTTCGGGGATAGGAAATCAATAAGCCATCTTATTTGTTCTGAGGTGCCTAGGAACTTCCTTGATCTTGCTGAGTTTTCCTAGGTGCTCCCTCATGACAGTTAGAAACTAAGTCCCAATGAATCCTAACACCTTTTAAAAGTAAATGCAAGGCCCTTCTGGAGTAGAAATTGCTTGCCATCCTTCGGGCAATTTAAAAGGAACAGGATAGTGATGGCCTTCCAATATGTAATACCTTTTAAGTATTTCAAGGGAAACTGACTGACATCTTGAGAGACCAGAAAGTAATGGCTTGGTCCTGTGCACACAATGATATAAGGTGGCATATTAAAGGGGATGAAAGAGGAGTAACAGATCTATAATCAAAGGAAGAAGAACACCTAAAACATAAAAAAAGGGTTTAGTTTCACAGAACTGTTGCTATAAGAAAAGATCTTTTACTAATAACAAGTGTTAATAGCCTACATTTCTATGTACTTGGAGAAATATTTTCCAAATATAAACCCCAACCCAACCCCACTCAGACTCAAATCTTATTTTCTAAAATCCTTGTAAAAACTTCAAAGAATTCTCCAAATTGGACCAAATTTTAACCATGTGTATATTCAATGGGAACCCTCCCCCCCCAGTTGAACCCCTAGTCAAACCCCAAGTCAATTGTTCAAACTCTTAACCACTGACAAGAGATTAATTTGTCAACAGTCCTGGAAATCCAGAAATAAAGACATTGTTCAAAACCTTATGGATGTACAGTTGAGTACAAAAACTTCTACTTGATCTTAACATGTAGGCTTCCCAACGAATGACCAGACATTATGAGTTTCTTCTTTAAAAGGAGTAGGGTTTCCTTTTCCATTGAATGAGACTGAAGTCCTGACCAAGGCTCACATCTGATCACCTCTGATGTGGGATGTAAAACAGCTTATACTCAAATTTGATGGGCTTATGCAAGGGTATTTGTGTTTAAAATATTTGTTTGGTAATTTGTTAGTTTAGGTTAATCTAGTGAATTTCTACAGTAGAGGTGTACAAGTAGGCTAGGGTTTGTGGAAGAAGAAGAGGAAGAAGAAGAAAATGAGAGAAGAGTAGGGGGAAATGTATTGGGAGTATAGAGAGTTCTCCTATATGTATAGAATCTATTCAAGTCAAAGGAATACAGCAATACATGAGTAGGTATTTACAAGAATACCCATATAACTACTAAAGATATACACCCTTACATATTGTACTCTACTATACTCTCATGTACATCAACAAATATAAGTTAGTTTCTCGGTAGTAAGTATGAGGGTTTTATTTATTTCCAAGTGGGTTAAGTTCTATTCAAGAAATTCTTGAAGCCCAGAATACATAGCGGAAACTATCTCAATGAAATCCATTTGATCACTCATGAGAATGCTTATTAAGAGAAAGGGATGAATTCATGATAAATCTTGATCATAGAAGGCACATAGAAATCATTAGAAATTTAAAAGGAAGTCATCAGTTCTCACCAAAGATCATTTTCTTGACATCACTGGCTCTACGAGCTGCCTCAAGCTGCAACTCAAAAGATGTTGGTCTAGAGATCCTACTGCCAGTTGAATGGATTGCAGTTCGTGCAGCTTTCTGGTTGGACTGAGTGTCGTCTACAATACCTTGACTAGTCTCCAGCTTCAGAAAGAATGCACCATTAGGCCAGAGAACCTGACAAAAGAGATAAAGTCCAAATTTAGAATAAAAGTAGTGTGTGCTTTAACTCTTATTTTTATCAATTAGGAGAATTTTATTACAAATATGCAAGTTATACAAGCTTCCTCCATACTGTCATACTCCAACAGTGTAAACTCAGCCTGACAGAACTCAACAAAGCCTTATCCCAACTTCCACCAACTAGTGTACAAAACTGAAAATTCTAATTTTTAAGAATACTTATAATGAGGATACATGCACCAAGCCAAACTCATTTGTCAAGAGGAAATGCACTCAAGATGCAGTGACACAGATTAAGACTGATAGTTTTCATGTGTTCATTATATAATCTCACAGGAACAACTGATAGCTGGAGTACAAACTACAGGCCCAATTACTAAATGAAGTTGCATGAAAGTCATCCTAATAAGAGCCGTTTACATGCACCAGTGTGCTCCTCATAGGCACTTGTTGATGCATAATATTAGTAGCAACAATAATCTATTGAAGAAAAATAATATAACATATAACAATACAAGGTTAAGGTTATGTAAATATCAATTCATGATTCTGCATAGAGCAATTGCAAAAATCTGGCCAATACACATGAATAGAAGTGAAATAACACTGATAAAAAATAATAATAGCAAAACAATCAGCTGCACACATCTCTAACTGTTATTAATAATCTCAAAATATTTTATGAGAATCTCAAAGAAAAACATAAAAACCGGATAGAAGGTCTCTGCAGTTACAGATTCACATTCATATTTAATATTTTTTTATAATTTTTTTTCCTTCTAATCATTAATATGTGTGCATGTGTAATTATATTTTATATTCTTCTTCATTTTCCTTTTCTTTTTTTTCTTTCCTTTTCTTAAGAAAACAAAAAAATAAAAAATAAAAAAGAAAAAAGAAAAAAGAAAACAAAAGAAAACAAAATATGCACAAAACAAAAAGAACAAAGATCTCCTGAGCATTTCCCTTGCTGATAACCTCTCAAGAATGGAACCTGCAATTCTGACGATAATAAAGAGCAATATATGCCGAGGCAGAGGGTCTTGCCATCCAAAGATAAAAACAAGAAGCCCAAGTGCCCAACTTTTTATAAAGCATAAGGGTGGAGTGCTGATACTGCAGACAATCTTGCTAAGGTTTGATCTCTTAGATCTTTCTTTATACAGGATAGCTGTCTCCTAAGTCTTTCTTTTCTTTTAAAAGGAAATATAGCTATATTTTCTTGATGAAAAAAGGTTTTTGTAAAGCAGAAAAATCATAGAATACAGAGGAAAAAAAAATTAGCATTCAACATTTGTACTAATAATCTGTGTTATGCTGTGTTCCAGTGTATTTCGTACTTGTAGTAGCTCAAGCTTTAGTTGCTAGTTTGGAGTCAACAAATTTTATGATGGGTGGTAATGACAGAAATGGCTTAACCCTTACATCTTGGACCCAATGGATCCCTTGAGCAATAATGTCATCTCTCCGAAGCCAATGGATTTGCCTCAATAACCAGTCATCAATAGCATCTTCCATCACCAATTGTAAAATTTGCTTTGAAATCCAGAAAACCTGTCTTCTGCACAAAGAAAGAAAAGCACATGTGTTTCGGGTTGATCAGTTCTGGTAAGGAAAAATGAGTGTGGCATGATGACATGCAAGGTAGTTCATAGCACTTCCAGCAGCCTACATTTTCAACCAACATGCAGGTTGTAGGAGGATAAAAGAATGACAATCTTGTATCAGATGATTGTGAAATACTACAAAAGATTGTTCATGCATGGGAAGGACGTTGGTAATCCAATTAGCAATCAAATAAGGAGTAGTATGTACTAAATAATGAGGGAACAAGGGAAAAATCCAATCAAGGACCCATGACATCTCAACCAGCACATGTCATCAGTGGTCCTCCCGCAATCACAACAAATCATATGTTATTAAACACAAATAATGGAGGAACTGATCAACTCTTCCTACTAAAGACAGCAAATCAAACGCAAAGGTAATTTTTAGCTTAATTCCAGTGAAATTTCAAGGGATCCAATTGACATCTGAAATAGCATATTAGCATATGACATATGAGGTCCACCTACAATATGCAGTTTCATTACTGAAAGTCAAAGATCCCAATATTAGCAACCTAGCACAAGCAATGAAAGCCACGGAATGAGTATCACTGATCAAGCACACACACCAAAGTTGGGTGTACAATCATCCAGAGATGCAGACATAAAAATCCCCCCATTATTTCAACAAGGTGTTTTCAATGTGATTTCATTTCCAGGCGAGAAGACCAGGGGGGGGGGATAT
>JAOXJP010126561.1:0-13710 GCA_025762735.1 Platanus orientalis | reverse complement strand
GTTCTGTAGAGGGAAGAAGGGGATTCTATTTTTTAGTGGGTGCTTTTTATATTTTTTTCTAGTCTTCATTGGACTACATTGATTCGGATGGCTGTTTCTCTCCGTCTCTTTTCCTTCTCAATGATCTAGAGAAAGGGGCTTTTGTTCGCCTCGATATATATATATATATATCTCAAAGATAGTTGCTGACTACCTTTACGCTCAATTTCACCATAGTATTTTTACTTAAAAGGACTGCAAGAACACGTTTGCCTTAATGGTTGGGTTTCTGTTTTAGAAATAATTTCACCGACTGGTAAATGCTTTGCCAGGATTTGATTTATGCAACATTTTAAATTTGGATTTACAATGAAGCCTACATCTGAAATTTCAGCCTCGGTTAACAATCTTTTAAGCAAATGGCCTGCTTAATTTTGTTCTTAGATTATGTCTTGGAGGTCAGTAACCGGGGTGTTACGTAATCATCATTGGTTTTTTTGGTGATACCCGCGTTAAGAATATCAGGGCAACAGAAAATTTGAGTTCACATCCTCAAAATTGGTGGTAACCATCAGGAGGGCTCGAAGCAAAATAGAGGTGTAAGAGAAATGATAGGAATCTCCACTCACTGCTTCCCCTAGTAGTAGTAGAATCATCTCTCTCTACGGTTTACAGGAGATGTGGGAGCAAAAATTGGTGAGTGTGCCTGGCAACAGTGTCGTTTATGTGTAGTTAGTCTAGTTGGAAATCAAATTAGCAAACCGTGTTCTGTTATGTCTGCCCACTTTGAATCCTAGAGTCAGAATGGGTTATCTTAGTGTGAGTTCTGAAATAGCAAGTCTGACTCAAAATTGAAGAAAGCCCTCTTGGATTGCCCAGACTCATTGTCCGCATCAGCCACATGGCATAGGTGTATTGCATTAGTTTCCTGAATTCTCTTGATTCTTTGTAGATAAATAGGACCTTTCTGTTTTTCAGCAAGGCTTTTCTACGCTTGGCATACAAAAATGCCTAAGTCAATGGGGGTCACATCAGTGTCAGAAGTGTTTTACACACTCCCAAAAACGGCTATGATGTTTCCACCCGCTTGACAGTAGGCGGATGCGGGCGGAGGTTAGGAGTCGGCTTATAAAGTCCTCACTGTCTGTTTTTGGCAACTTGGTGGAGATCCATTGGGCTGAACCTGCTTGGAAACAAGGTGACATGGTGAACCATGTGGACCTATCTTGAGATGCCACCTCAGCTGCAGATCTCAAAATCATGTCCCAACAGTAATCCTAAAGTGTCTCAAGCAAGTTTAGCCTCAAATTAAGTTTCACCCTATTGCCTAAAAAACAAATGGTATAGGATGCATTTATCATTTGTTATCTGTGTTTCCGGGTGAAGAAGGGTTTTGTCCCTTAGCCACCGAAATTATAGCAGGAGCTGGTTATTACCTGAAGCGTCTGGTGAATCTCGGGTTTTACCAAAAATTAAGGTAAGAAAAAGGGTAAATGGGTTTTGGTCTATAGACTTTTTTTGGGTTCCAACCATTACAGTACACATGGATGCGACCTTGGAGAAACTCTCTCATAACTTAATACACATGATCTATCATTTGAAGTTTCACCAAAAATTAAGGAAAGAAAATGGGCTAAATGGGTTTTGGTCTATAGACTTTTTTTTGGGGGTGGATGCAACCTTGGAGAAACTTTCCCTCATAACTTGATACACATGATCTATCATTTGAACTTTATAAAAGTGGGGTATGGGCGGGGAAGGCACCGGTTATTGCTCAAAATGGTTAAAGAAAACGTAACAGGAAATAACTACAACACCATTCAATGGCAAGTTCCAATCTTCTGAAGAATTTATACTTAACCGTGGAATTAAACTGCAAACCCAACACGATGATGGCTTTTCATAATTATAATTCAATGACAACCAAACATCAGAATCGCACCTGTCCATTGTGTCAGCTCTTTGTTGGCTCAGACTAGTCAAGTTGGTCTAAAGCCTTGTTGGTAAACAATATAAGCTCCTTCGTCCTTACCAACTCAATTTTCTCATTAGAAAATAAAAATCTTAACAACTCAGATTTCATATAATGATAAACAAGGCAAACCTACTTGTTAACATGGATTGTCTGAGCCTACCTCTTTGTTGCATTAGGAAAATAATATTAGGATTCGAGAAGGATTAAATTTTCAGCCTACAATGTATAGAATGGCAACCAATTTATGTAGGAAGACCAGACATTTTATCTTTTCGTCCCTTCAAAATGTAAAGTTGCATGGGTTGGCCATTTTTTGGTACCACATCAGATTTTTGTCCCAGGGAGAATAATCCTATCTAGAAATATGGCTCATCACGCCGTGACCATGTTTTTGGGCCCTGAACTACATAGAAGGGAAATCCTGGTATTGCACCATGCATGATCAAACTGTTATAACCATGGCTGCTGAGCCTAGAAGCTTGATTGACAATGTCTAAGAGCCTTACAGCAAACTTGCATTGGCAGCATAGAACACAATGAGACAAATTTTGGGAACACACTTTGATTAGGTACTGATGATGCATTGTGCAATTAAGGTCCATTATAACTGTCATATAACTGAAGTAATCCAGGTTCTACATTACAAAGAATGGCTAAGCAAATCCAACGAAGTCAAGGATCAAGCAGATAAGCTAATAAAAGCCAAATCAAATTTGAAAGAAGTTGATAATAGTAGAAAGCTGTGATCATGTGTGTATTGTAGTCAGAAGGAACTGCTCCCAAGGATGGATTTTTTCCCCAAACTTCCTAGTGAACAGCACAACAGGATCAGCTTATCCCAACAAATGAGAAGACACCAATTACATAGCAGTGTAGATTACTAACTCTATTTGATCAGCTTGGTTATTTGTTTAGGTTAGCTTGAAATGATAGGGTATACAAATTTCCTCTACATTACTATGAAAATATGATATACAAAATCCATACAAATGCATCCCCCTATAGCAACCTAATGGCAGCAAGCAAAGTTGGCAGTCAGTAATACAATACAATAATACCAAGTTTTTGCTCCCACTGTTAGACATGTAGGCGAGAAAAGAGAGATGGAACCAGGTCTACCACAGACCATGCAAGGCCCGCATACTGAAGGAATCTTATACCTGTGTCCACATCAAATGAGTCCTGATGGGAGAAGAAGTACAGCTTCTGCAGAAAACCAAACTGCCTACTGCCATCAGACTTTTTACCACTTATGGATCCCTTTAGTGCAGGGATGTAGCAGGATGATCTTATTCGGATGCCTAAAGTGTTGGACGCTCCAGGGAGTATCCATTTAGCTAGAGCCTTGCAGCAGTACTTCACAAAAAGTATTGTAGGAATGCCTACCAGCATCCTCCCCATAAAAACTGGTAAAGTAAGTTGTGGGCTAAAGATGCGTGGGACATCTTCATGGTGAAACTGAAGGTAAGTTTGCTGGACCCCAGTTACCTGGATAACATCAGAAGTTATTTTCTTTCATGAAACAAAAACTTACAAGTAAAACAAGCATCAAGATGAACCAAATAAAAAACCCAACATATTTTTATTTACTTTTTACATATATTTTTTAGCACAATTACATCAAAATCTTCTTTTTAGTCTTTATTTGTTCTTTATGGTTTCCTTTATTGTCTGCTTACAAGGACATTGGAAAGCTAAGTTGTTGGCCAGGAAAATGTCAGTGAACCTAAAATTGGTGCTTCAAACCAAAGTACAGGACATTTCTAATCCAAGTCGTAAGGGTATGAAGTGAGATCAGAAGTGATGCTCAAATAATCTATAACCCCCTCATCTTTTAGTATTCGTTTCTAAGGTCCATTACTTTCACTTTCTCTAGAATCACAGTGGCAACCAAGGTAATCTGGTTTTCAGTTGCAAACTTGGACAGAACCCAGTATGGCTTGGTAAGAAAAGCTGTGTTATAACATTTGTCTTAGGTTTGGTACAACTCCCGGAATTATTTAAAAAATGTTGGTGCTCCACCATCCACCTTCTCAACTTAAAGTCCATACTACAAATTTCACTACTTGGACTCATTGCTCTAACAAGTAATTTGCAAATTGCGGTTCATTCTCTCTCGTTTCCATTCCCTCAAATTCAGGATCTCATTGAAGAGAGATCTAATCTTTTCATAAATCTTTAGGTAGTGTGTAGGGTTACTTTCATTTAAAGTTGACAGTTTGAAGGCTTTCTTAGCTTCTTCTTTAATATATTCTCTTTTTATTTACCAAAAAATAAAAATAAAAAATCCATTGAGACCAAATTGTTACTTCATATAAGATTATAATGGTCACTATCCAATTTCTGTACCATCCTTATGAGTTAGAGTACTATAATAAATTTGTGGACAACAATACTGGGGTATGCTTTCCCTGCATTCTTTCAAGGTCTTGGATCAAAATATCCCGTCACATGGCATTGATGAGTCTGGAAATTAATCCCCATTATTTATGCATTTTGCATTTTGATTTGAGAGTTTATAGATCTCTTGCCTTCTTCCTATCATTGCTCCCATGGTTGTGGAATTTGAGAGCTCATAGGTCTCTGAACCTTTTCTCAATGTTCTCATAATTGTGTGTGTGCTACTCTTATTTGTCTTGTTTCTTCCTATTTACAATCACCAATTCTATACAAAATCCCTAAATTCTATAAGTCAAACCCTAAACAGTAGATTTAAGCTACCAAACTCATCAAGAAGAAGACTGTCAAAAACATCACCTCTTGAGTAAGAAAGAACATGTTAAGGAATGTTAATATCAAGCCTTAGTTTCATTGAGTCACCATATTCCATTAAGGAAGATAAGGTTGGCATGCGACCATATCCAATCCTTGGATTAATATTCAAATTCTACATGGTGGTTAGTAGACATTAAGAGTTCATTTGGATGCATCTGCAAGATGGATGGGCTTCTATACAAAATAACTTATCTATTGCTTATCTTGATGTTTTACATGGAATGGCTTCCAGTAATGTTTGGCAGTACTTTGGGTAATTTTACATAGAAATAAGGATAACTTTTATCTTTATTAAGAGCCCATATAACATATTTTATCTTCAACTGAGAAAAGAATCACAACATAAGTATATATTACAATGCTACAAAAATGGTGAGGATAGTGACAGGGGAGGGGGACTTGGTGACAGCATTAGGGAAGGTTAGGGAGCATCATTGGAAGCTTTTCCAGGTCCCATAGGGGCAGGGGACTCAATGACAGCAGAGATTCAAATGTTTGTGTTTGGCCTTCAGTTGATACAGTTGTTTGGATTTTAGGGGGTGATGGTAAATAAAGAACTGGCCCCAGTGATAGGTGGGCTCAACTCGGGAGTTGGAACCCTTGAGACTAGCCCACCTTAAGAAGGCACATTCTCTAGTTTCTTCTTTGAACAGTTCGTTCCAGTGGGATGCCTAGAGAGGCAAACTCAAACAGGATGAGCTAGCCAAGGCTGGAATGAGGCAGGCCGGATGTACATTAGGGCATACCCTCAAGTTTAGCTTTTCGTTTTTTACTTACTTAGTGTAGTTGTTTATGATCTGGTAGTTGGAATAAGGGTGGACACTTTCCTTTCCTCTCCTTTGTAAATCCATATTTTCTCTTTCTAACATAATCTCTATTATTCATTAAGAAAAATGGAGAGGGAGGCACAATGGTGGTGGAGTCCCACTCTTGATGGTCAGGGGTCTGTAGTGGTGTCACTGACGATGCTGGTCTGTCGATGAAGTGGTAAGTGTTAGTGATGGTGACTGGTCATAATTATGCTTACTTGGTGTTGGTGGAACAGTGATGGCCGCAGTGCTGGTGATTAGAGTTAGAGGTTGTCATGGTAGCACCAGCAATGGAGACAAAGTGGCTGTGGATTGGTTGTTGTTGTCAGGATGCTGGCCATAAGGTGATGATGCTGCCAGTGGACAGCTGGGTGGTGGGGGTGGACCGGTGCTGGTAATTAAGGTAGTGGTCAGATAGAGATCAATGGTTGTTAGAGAGAGAGAGAGAGAGAGTTAAAAATGTGGGAATTGCTTTTATTAAGAAACTTGAATGAAAGGAGAACTTGACGGGTCATAAAAAAGTCCTTCCATTTATAAGTTGGTGCTAACCATTTACTTATTTATTTTTGATAAATAATAAGAAGTTGGTGATAACTTCTTGCTTCCCCATCAGTATGTGTCTAGGACTCTAGGGTGTAATTGATAAAGAAGTGAATAGGGAATTCATAATAAGAATAAAAGGTTAGGTTGCTATATCAGGGACGTCATATATAGGGATTTCAACTAATTTTTTTTCTTAAATCATATATGAAGCAATGAGCCAAGCTTGTATGAAGAAAATTTGGAAAATCATATATAAGAAGTAAAATAGAAAAATGGAAGAGAGAAGAAGAAGAATATAAACCCAATAGAACTGGCACCTCTGGAATTCTAGGAATCGACACCTAGAGGCAAAGATAACCCACCGGAATCACCACCAAAACTCTAGAAATCAGCAATTAGAGGCATAGAAAGCATCAATACCTTTAAGAGAGGGGACTTGGAATATGCACCTAATCAATATGCTAGAGTGTAAACTGAATTCACTTTTTTTTTTGTACAACACTCCATTACCTCCATATTAAGAGATCAAACTTATTAATTTATTTTTTGATAAATGTAGGCATATATCAATCATTATAAGAGAAACTCCCAAAAGATACACAACACAGATATAAGATTAAAATTTAAACTTATAATTAAGACAAAACTCTATATAGATAATTCATAATTCTTATCACAAAGAACTAATCCCATGCATAAACATCTTATTGAGAAATGCAGTATTGAAAAAGAATCAGTGCAGCCACAACCCAAAGTTTGTCTAGTCGAGACCAATACAAAGCTGGTGGGCCTTATCTTGTGATGGTGCTCTTTTAGGTAATTGACTTGGATATGGAGGCTTATTGCAAGATGATGAAGGTACACCCATTTCAGTTTTGCAGGAATACCAGGAGTTAAAAACATATTATGGCTTGAACTCTATGGGGGTGTATGTCAGGCAAACCAATTTGGCTATAGGAAGCTATATATCACGATGGACTCCAAAGTTGGTGTTGATATTCTATTACGGAAATGTCATTGTACGTGGAGAACTCTGTGTTTAAGTAAGAAGATTTTGAAGCTGCTGGCTGAAATTGAGGAATATGAGATACATCATGTGTGGAGAGAAGCTAATCAACCAGCTGACTTTCTTGCTTCATGGGCAGACGGGATTACTGAACAATTATTGTTTCCCATGAATTTTCCTTATAATCTAAAAGATGCAATCTCAAGAGATGCAAATCAATGTATATACACTAGATTGTAATCTTTTTTCATTATTAATACAATTATTTACATGGTATCAAATATCTCAAAATATCTTAAATATCTTCTGACATATTCATATACTGACACATGTCCATGTCTATCAGGACCAACATGACATATTCATATACTGACATGAAACATTAAGTACATTATGAAAATTCATTTTTTGGTCAACATGATGTACGATGTCAATTGTGTTTGAGCGAATATTCCCCTTTCACAGTGTATTATTGCCTAATATCGACATTGTGTTGTTTTGATAAAAATAATATGAAAAATGATAAATTTCAAAGAAAGCAAAAGGAGGGAGA
This sequence comes from Platanus orientalis, assembly GCA_025762735.1. Lineage (NCBI taxonomy): Eukaryota > Viridiplantae > Streptophyta > Magnoliopsida > Proteales > Platanaceae > Platanus > Platanus orientalis. The sequence goes on along the minus strand of JAOXJP010126561.1, from coordinate 6,070 downwards.
GGAAGAAGTTGAAGATAAGAAGGAAGAAAAGGAAGATAATCTACTTGTTCTCTTATGCTTATACAGTTAGATTATAATATTTTTGTCAACCATTATATATGCTTGTGTATTTTTAAAGAATATTAGAATACAAGTGTACTAAAATAAGCTATCATTCCTAATGAATCTATTTGTTTCCTTGTGCATATATAATTAGATTAGAATATGCTTCTTAAGTTTCCATGATTTTTACAATATTTCTTTTTGATATTTCCGACATTTCCAATATATGTCTTATTTTGGCTTGGCTAATATTTCCACCGACACCGACATTTTGAACCTTGATTATTTATTTATCTAAATAAGTATTTTGTCCATAACTTCCCCAAATCACCTTGGATTTGCAAGATCTTAGGGTTGTTAACCTTTCAAATTGACACCAAAATCAAGTCAAATGGATCAGTTTTAACCTCAAATTAATGCTACAAATAATGATGGAAATATAATTCACTTTCCTAAAAACTAATGCACTACAAGTGAGACTCTTAAACCAGCTTGAAAACAATTAAATAAATACTGAACTTTGATAAAACATAAAAAAGAGTCCTAAAAAACACTACTAAAACTAATAGAACTATGGACTCATGAGTCTCTTGAGTCTGCTGGATTGGATTTGACAGGTTCTAACTGAGAACTTTTCAAGCTCACAAATTTGAATATGGCCTGTTTTGCATCGCATATCAAGCATGAAATGCAATATGACATTATTTCTGAGTATCCAAAACAATATTAATATTGACATCTCAATCAACATGCTGATACCAAGCTTTAGTTTTGTTAGCTTTTTAGTGGCTAGGCTCAGCGATATTTTGATCATAAATCTTTGTAATTAATTGTTCTTTTTACCTATAAAGAAAGTAATACTTGTTTTTGTTAATAAAGCAAATGACCAATATTTCTTAAAGGTTAAGAAAACAACAATAATACTATATAATAAGATAAAATGTATCCTATGTGCTATGTCAATATTGGTATGTAAACAGGCATAAGTATCTAGATCTTAGATTAAACAATTAAACAACTTAGGAGGCATGGGACAGTGGGCACCATGTCACTTGGTGATGCAGTAAACACAGCATGGACATGATATTTCCCAAGGGCTCCTACATTCTAACTTTAAAGCCTTTAGCATCCCCATGCTGTTCCGACTTCTCACTACTTTGAAGTTTTCTGTAAGGCAAGAAAGGCAACTAGGTGGAGGTAATGAGCATTAGGGACAAATACATGACCAAGTCCTCTTTGAGATGCAGACCTAGCACCTAAGAAACGACCAATGACTTAAGCTCTGGAAAAGTCAAGGAATAGCATGTTCATCAGATGTTCCAATTTGTTCTGTTGATCAAAGGTAACTGAGACACATCCTGAAGTTGTTATCTCAATAATATTGCTGAGATATGTAATCATTTATTTTCTATAAATGGTTGCACCACATGGTACCCATATTTTTCCTCTTGTGATATCCTCAACAAGTAATGAAGTATTGAAGCAGAAAGAACTCAGTTGATTGTGCATCAGTGTGTCACTTTCAATAAATTGTTCATAATCAGACAGAATAAAAGGCACATAGCTAGATAATGTTATCAATACACATAGGAGGAAGGATAGATTTTTGTGCTTACTATTCCAAATGCAACACCATTGAAAGCTGTATGGTACTCAAAGCTTGGGGTGGGAGTCTCTGGTGTTGGATACGCAAAGAGCAATAAGAAACTAAGGGTGGCCCAGAAAGAAGTAACTGCAAAGGGGAGCAAAAACGCAAGCCAAGTAAATGATATAAGGCCCTAAAGAATGTTAAAAACAAGATAACTTAAAGAACCTCAAAAATACACATACCGTTCTGTCCAGAGACTATAAATCTGTCCACATATTCATGAATTGTAAGCCAAAATGCTAGGATCACCAGCCCGACAACAAGCCCACCTATAATATCAACCACGCTGTGCATACCAAGGTAAATCCTTCCTAACAAGTGACACAAATTTCAGTTCTGGATGGGAATCAATAACAACTGAAACCTACCTTTTCAACAACTTAACATAGAAAAATTCAAAATTGACAAAAATGGATATGTATAGGCAACTTAATACTGAGAATGTACACTTACCCAAGCCAACAAGTCCCACAAGCACGCAAGTAATGGTAATTCCACTCAATACCTGAGCACTGTCTCTATTTTCAGTGCAAGTCAGAACATAGTGCAACAAGTATCTGCAAAACCCTCCAATCCACCAAATGAATAAATATATCTCTTACAATTCCGCTCAAGTTGCCTTTACTCCAATTGATAAAGAAAAGGAGTAAAGCATCAATACCCAGCTAGGCAAACTGTGTTAAGAGTGTGAGAAGAGGGAAATCCATATTCCAATGCGTTTTCTTTCTCATCTTTGGTAGCAGTTACTCTCCTAACAGGCGGAGAACTGGGTCTAGGAGCTGACACTGTATCCTATCACACACGCACACACCAGAGAGAAGATAAAACAAACCAAATTAGACTGAACCTCAGCTAAATTTGAAAAAAATGAAAATCTCGGGGCTATCACGGGAAAGCATATACCTTAATAGAGTTTCCTAGATAATCACAGAAAGCCATCAACAGGGTCATCTGCCTAGCCAATTTAGAATGCCCACTCTACAGAATTTTACCAAATACAGTTAAAAATTGTTGAAATACAGAATATTGCCATGATAATCAAAACCCACACCAGCAATTATCACAAAAATAAGAATCACACACCATAAAAAGAGAACATACCCAGAAGAGCAGAGGAAGAAAAGCAGTGTAGAAGGGCACAGAGACAACACACGACAACCCAGAGAACAGATCGTCCAAAAAATGATGCTGGAACCTCTGCGAAACCCACAAAACCAAAACCCCTCAACAATCAAATAAAGCAGATAATTCACAAAAAGGGTCTATGAGGGAAATTGTGATAAGGGTTCTACTAACCTGGATCTGAAGGATGAGCCGGGTGCCAGTTATGACATGGTGCGTGACCCATGGTTGGAACAGAGATCTGATCTTCTGGGTCACATTGAGGAATGAAGAGAGCACAACCCACAGCAGAACACCAGAAATAGAGGCTACTTGCCATGCAGGTATGCTCTCCATTCTCTTCTCACCTCTCTTTCTTCAACGAGTGATACAAAAATTCGAAACAAAACACAAAATAAAGACAAAAAAATCTATGGGCTTTCCCCCCTAAATCTATATCATTTATTTTAGAAATTCATGTGAGATTTGGGGTTCTCTTCTGGTCTTCTGGGTTTTGGCCAAAAGGAGCCAGGAACCAACAAGAAAGTGGAGAAAATGGAATCTTCCTAGCCAGCAGGTGGCAGCTGGTTATGTTGACCTGACCGTACCTGTTATATTTTTTATATTTATTATGCCTTTGCTCTTTTCTCTTAACTATTTCCACTAAAATTCCATTCCATCGAATCTTAGTTGGATTAATGAGACCTTCAGTTTACTTTACGGCTTAGATGGTTTTGATTGATTTTAAATTGTTGGCCATGCTTTATATCTTTCACTTGAAGATTCTGATCATAGAAGGTTGGAGACTTGTGATCATGAGATGGGTCATACTTAGCTTGCTTGACTGGGTAAGAATTAAGATTGCTGGCAGAACAGTCGTTGGCAGTTAACAAAGTTGTTGGGCGCAGGCCTATGCCCAAGGAGCTGCTGTGGTCAGAGGGAAAGGTTTTTTTTTTGGGTATAAAAAAAGGAAAGAAATTGGAAAAGGAGGGCGTTTGGATATGTTTGTAAATTAAACTGATTTGAATTATTGACCCTTTTACCAAAAACAGAATATAAAAAGGAAAGAAAAGGAGGAGGGAAAGAAAAACGATAGACCCTATACAGCCCAATCCACTCATCAATCAATACTGTTAAAATTGATAGCCCACCTTTTGGATGGGCCATACCCAGAAGTGATGTTGAGTTCATGGTCTGAACCGTCTGTTGTACGGTGAGATCAAGTGTGTTATAAATTCTTGGAGGATGATTGTCTGTGATGAAGAAAGCAAAGTAATTGTGCCGTAGATTGACAAATGATGTGTTTTTTTGAAACAAAATGTATTTTTTTTTTTTTTTTTTGTAATTTTAAATTTGGTACCTCTTTTTGAACACATACTTTTTAACTCATTACTTTTTTTAAATGTTTTTGAACCCATATTGGTTTTATCCTTCTATCCCATGGGACGAGAGTGGATTGTGTCTGCTCCTCTTAACAAACGCTCATCTCTGCCCCATGTCAGGGGGAGGGCACATCAGCACCGACAAGTGATTTTAACTTTTTAGAAAGGTGCATTTTACTTGTCAGAGCTGATGTGACCTCCCCCTGACATGGGGAAGAGAGGAGCGTTTGCTAAGAGGAGTGGATACAATCCACTCTCCAAACTATCTATAATTGATGGCCCAAGCTCAGTGTCATCGGTGATGAGAACACCTGCATTCAATGCGGGCAAACACATGCCGTTTCAGTTCATTTAAACAATGAGGTTTGAGCTGATCCTTGTGCTGGGATCAACTACTGGGCTTAGGTCTTATCCATTTAGTTTGATGGCCTGCGAGGGGGCAGCAAGATAGGCCTCTATTAACTCAGGCCAGTTTTTGCTGGATCAAGCCCAGCTTAAAGTGAGCTAGGCCAGCCTGTCCACATATAAGCCTTGTAAACAACATAGTACAGGATGTCAACGTCGGATAATGGGTGAAAAAGGTTTTTTAAACAAACGTGCAAATACAACTTCCTTAAACAAACCCCTAAGGTTGTAGGAGAGGTTTGAGTTAATATACTTAATATATCCACGGGAAGATTTGAATGTGTGACCTAAAACCTACTCTGATACCATTTTAAATAAAGTAATAAACTGTTTTCCCAAAACCCAAAGGTTATAAGAAATGTTAGAATTAATATATTAAGTCTGTGGATGTTGGACAATAGACCTGGGTTCAAAACCCGTCTTCACCTACTTACCTCTCTCTCTCTCTCTCTCTATATATATATATATATATATTTCAACAGTTTCCGCCACTTGGAGGGATTGCCTGACCAACTCTTGATTTAAGATTTTTATTATTTCTTTCAGATTAAAAAAATTGCAAGGAAAGTAGCTGCTTTAGTCATGCTGCAGTGGGCTATTTGATTGTCACTTGCAAAACGTGAATAGATGGTGAGGTGGACAGCGTGTAAAAGGACTGATATCCTCTGCTATGCCCCCCTTGTGCGACACTCGAGGGCCAAGACACAGAGAGTGGGACCCATTCACTTTTGGAGGTGATGGGACATTCCAAAAAGTGATTGAGTCCTGCCTCTCTGTGTCTTGGCTCTCAAAACCCTTTTTGGATGCCACCTCAGCTGGAGTAAGATACTCGCCATCCGAACTCCTTGTGATAGGCTGTTCACACACACACAAAGAGAGAGAGAGAGAGAGAGAGATAAAAATAAAAATAACAAAATAGCAGAGGTGGCTTAAGAGATAAGGTGTATTGAGTCACAGTTCATTGTGAGTTTCATATGCGGCGAATAAGCGTATTGGTGGAAATGAATGGAAGAAGTAGCTTAGGTGGTTAGATAGAGTAAACAAAGTAACAAACACATGGGGTGTCTTTGGTCACCATACATTTTGAGTTTCATATGTGGTGAATAAGCTTATCCATTCTAAGAATAGAAAAGAGTGGAAAAAAAATGCCCCTTTTGTAGGCTAAATGTATTCCCTACAAGCCAAACAACTGATTGCTTTGATCATAGATTTAGCTAGGGGTGGGCACGGGCCGGGCTCGGGCTAGGCCATAGTAGGCCCAGGCCCAACCCTCAAATTATAGACCGGGCTCTGGCCGGGGCTTGGGCCAGTAGGGGAGGGCTCGGGCCGGGGTTTGGGTCCGGCCCTCATTAATTGATCGGGCCTCGGGCTGGCCCACGAATTTAATTTAATTTAATTTTTTTCTAAGATGTAGATTTGAACTCTAAACCTATCCAAGGTTCAAATATCGATTTTGATGGATTATTTGTCATGAGGATTAATGGAAATTTCA
>JAOXJP010126550.1:0-13710 GCA_025762735.1 Platanus orientalis | reverse complement strand
CATATAACTCATGGATAGCTTATGTTTTCAAAACAAAGAAGGCCCCCCCATTGGTGAATACTTTTGAAAATTGGAATGAAGGAATTTACAAAACACCAAAGGAATCCACCTTCAACTCGAGAAGGAATTACAAAAGCAAACTCATTTCAAAACCTTGATCCAAAGACAAGGATAAATTCAACCCATCATTATTTTCTCAACCAAAACTGTTATATATTTCAAAAACTACCTACCCAATATCTATGAGTTACATACAAGGAAGAAATACGGTCTCTCCTAATTCAAAATTAGGACACTTCCTTCTTTGCTATATGTGGCAAAGCCACACATACCAAAGAGGGGCATCTGTCAGCACCTAAATTTTGACTTGGGTCAGTTGATAGAATAAGGATAGCATAATAGCATTTAAGCATCAAGACCCTAAGCACCCTTGGTTTAGGAAGAGCAAACCTGGACTCTAGGAGGTTAGGCATTCACAAAGAAGTCTCTCTAAATATTTTGATCCTGAATGAATCAATCAGAACACCTCATTATAGTCAAAATATACCATTTCAGGTCAATCCCTAATCCTTCCACCAAAGCATCAATAGGACTTTGAGGGTCCACATTTGAGAGCTCCATCTATGTTATCTGCCATGTTTCCCACCTCTGTAAGTCTTCCCTCAGCAAAGCATCACAGGTGGAAAAATTATCATTTTACCTTTTTGCCTTCAAAAGCCCAGAACTCACTATCTATCACTTAGATCATTGAATTTATCTCACCTATATAAGCCTTCTTGCCGTAAAGCATCACAGGTGAAGAATCCTCATTTTCACATTTTTTGACCTGCGGGCAAAAAATTACCATTTTACCTTTTTCACCTTAGAGGATTTATCCCTAGACCCTCAAAGGATCCCTGAAGCTTACCCTGCCACCTGAAAAGTGTAATTTTAGATCCTATGCATCCTTGCTTCTCCCAATTCTAAGAAACCCATCACAGAGTAGATATTAATCAAGAACAGTGATAGCTAATTTCTCAACTTATGATAACCCTAACCAAGAAATGACCCTTGAAAAAGCTCTCAAAGATTCGTCTGATCTCCAAATCCAAAAAGGTCGATCATTATATCTTGGCCTCGACCTTAGCTTTAAATCTTTCTGTCTGAGAAAAGAGTTTTGAAATCTTGAACCTTTGTGAAATCTCAAATCTTCCCTAAGGGATCAAAAAGTTGTTTAGATGCATTTTGCTCATATGGAGCCAAAATGTTCTTCGGACCTCCAAATCAGGATCAGTCAATGTCCATCTCTCTGAAATCGCGAGGCCTTTAGAAAATTATCTAACGAACATGAACTTTTGCAAGACTTATATACTCAAATTCCCTTAAATACTCTAAAAAAAAGCAACAAATCTAGGCTAAAAATCAGGTGTTCAATCAACTCCTTGGAGTTTACCCAAACTCAGAAATTCAGTTTGTCAGTGGCTATTCCACAATAAATTTAGGACCTTCAAAGTATCAAAGTTGCACTAGATTACTAAAATCTTGTATTTCTAATCATCATTTATGCTCAAGTCAAGACAAAGCGCTTTTTGTCTATATTTGGCACACAAAATGCCCTCAAAAATTCTCCATGACTCAAAATGCAGTAAGGTTAAGCCCATTTCTCAGTATCACCCTTGCCCTTAAAAGATCATTTCATAAACTTGAGCATCAAAAAATGTCTAGCAGCTCAATTCCACCAACCTACAGGCAGCTACAAAAACTCAATCTCTCCAAGTGACCCTGCTTCAAAAATCCTCTAGCAACTGCCTGGGAATCTAGCAGCCAATCTATCAGTTCTTGTAGCTATAAGACTCCCTAAGCTCCAAATCCCCCAAACATGGCCTATGACAAAGATCTACAAAAAAATAGCAGCATCTCCAGTCCAAAGTTCTCCAACTGCCCAAAAAAGGGTTTTTGACTCAGTTTTTTGCTCGAGCATCGTAATTCAACGTAGTCAGAGGCTATGGCTCACCTGGATCAGGGACTATCTTTCACCTGATAATTTTTAGGATCAATTTTACCATTTTTCCCTTTCAAAATACATTTGATAGTTTTTCAGGTCAAAAAAACCTGATTTCACCCCCTTGCCCTTATCATAATTTGGTTCTAACTGGTCCAACACGATCAGAATATCAGCAACCTTGAAAGGAGACACTGATTTTACCAACTTCTAACATCGAGAGCTCACATGATTTGATCTCACAGTAAGGGTTCAAAAACCCTAAAAGCATTCAATGCACATTAATGAGCTAAGACTTTTCAACCTTAGCTCATTAATGGCATTTAATGCATTCACACCTTATGCCTAAAGTTACTAGCCCTTCAATTGAGATTTTTCCATGTGCACCCTCAACCCTCACCCTTAGATCTAGGACCTGAATTTCAAATCCCTAGTGTCTTCTCTAAGTCCCCTCAAATGGCATCCAAGGGTCTTCCCTTGATATTTGCAAACTACCCAACACCTATCAAATGACATCCCCCTTCCACCTCACCAATCCATGCCAATAAACACACCCTCATCTCTACCCTCCACCTAATCAAACCTAAACTAATCCCAACCCCTCCCTTGTCTAAGTCACCAAACACAAAATCCTTTAATCTAAACCATCCATCCTAAATCAATCCTAGCCCTACACCTAAAACTAGTTAACCTAATCCTAGCCCTCCATCTAGATATCTTTATGTTCAATCCCAACCATCCACCACTTCATATCGGGGCTATAAGTAACCACAATTTTGTGTAACAAGAGGTTGGCAACAAAAAACCCTAAAAAAAAAAAGAGAAGAGGAAGAAGAAGAAGAAGAAGAAGAAGAAGAAGAAGAAGATGGGATAAATTATAAACCTCAAACCCTAGTTAGCCTAAGGTAAGCCTAAACCCAATTGAATTTCGTTGTTCTCATGTTCACATGCTCATTTATTAAGTTGTTATGCTGTCTAATTTATGAAATCTAGTTGCTTCAATTCAGGTTACATAATAGAGGCTCAACAACATTTGCTTTAATTTTGAGCATGTTTAGTGTAGAAATTATTGTGAATGTTATATTGATCTATTGAAGCCCAAATTTTAGTATGTTATACTAGATACATATGCCTACTTTCCTATTTAATTTCATGATTTTCTGAGCTTTGGAAGGCCTTGAGATGGCCCCCCAAATAGACTCCAAAATCTAGGTCCTGTGTGACCTAGGTTCAGCTAATTTTTTGTCAATTTTTGTTTCAATTTTATAGAAGTGATCTTGAGAAAAATTTTGGATATATTGCTTCTCTGTATATTACCTATCACCATGCTTAATTTTAGATTTTTCGCAAAACCCTAAGTGTCCCAAATTCAAAAAATCCAGCTGCTGGATTTGCTCCCAGTAACTAATGGTTGAATTTTACATAATTAAAATTCAGGCGTTAAGGGAACAATTAGGCATTGAGATCTGGGACCCACCCCAAGGAGCCCTGATTTTCCCTAAACCTATCCCTAGGCACCTACAACTCTCTGAAATCCAACCCTATGCTTCTGTACCTTTGTGGGACCTTATTTCTCTTCCAATGCATGAATTTAATTTTAGGCATTGAGAGTTGAAATTCAGGCATTGGAGAGGATTTCAGGCCTTACACTTATGTTAAAAATCATATTTTTCAAAAAAAAAAGAAGTTAAAGTGTGTATGCAACCTAGGTTTAGTGCAATGACCTAGGAGAACCCTACCCCTCTAAGCCCTACCTGTGTGGCCTAAAAACCAAGGTTGATGGCTTACCCCAGCACCTAATGACTGAAATTTCCTTGAATTAAATTTAGGCATTGAACATTCAGGTGTCAGAATAAAAAGGCCTATGACAGAAGACCAAGTTACCCTTTTTGAGATAGCATATCTCCACATGGGTAAAAACCATGTCCCCTAAGGTTACACAATGTAACCCTAGGATACATCTCCTAACCTAATCTAGGGGTCCCACATCACTGGGACCGACCAAACCACCCTAAAAGACCACATCAAAATGTTGATCTGATCAGCTTTCAACGCCTGAATTTCACCCTGAATTAAATTCAAGCATTGAGTTAAAATTCAGACATTAAGCCTGAAATATAGAAAAACAAAACCTTTCTCCTTTCTCCCCTTTTATGTCAGGGTTAAGTCTAGCCCTAAAAGGCCAACCAATGAACAATTTAGAGGGGTCCACCATCCCTCTAAAAGTCTCACCTGTGAGGGGTCTCTGTAATTAAAATGAGTTAGTTTAAAAGGTGGTTTCTGGATTTTTCAAGAACCAAACGCTTGAATTTCACCCTAAATTAAATTCAGACATTAAAAATTCAAGCGTTAAGCCTGAGAAAAATCCAGAAAACAATAACTCATAGTATTCATAAGCATGGACTTTAGCATACCTTAAAGACGTATATGAATGAGAGAAAAACAGGTATTTTGGGTGCCTAACACCTTTCCCAAAAGCAACAAAACAACTGATCATTTATCTCAAGAATGTAGACTAGTATCAGGAGTTAAACCCCTAGACCTTCGGATCTAGACTTCTCATCTTCCCAAAAGAGGGGAACTGATGTTCAATTCTATCAGTTAACCTTGGGTTGGTGGTAACTTCAAGAAAAGCCTAACCCTCGCATAAAAGGGTTAGCAACCTCTCACGCACCGACATCACATGCTAAAGAGTGGGCTCGGAAACCACAGGTGGGCGAGGGAATCCGAACCCCCCGGACCCCGACATCCACAATTACCATATGAGTTATCAACATATAAATATTTCCATTTCAAGTCTCTAGGTACGGACAACAAAGTGTTTTTGCAAACCCAAACCAACTTTAGTCATAGGCTTGGACTATCCTTTAAGAATGGTTAACCCATTAGACCTGGCCAAACTAGAATGGCCATTTAGGGGTGTAAATAAACCAATATAAACCAGATATTGGCATATCCATATTCAGTTCACTTAAAATCAAACTTTGTTTTTTAAACAAATGAATATTTAATCGAATTGGATCCATATAGCTTTTATATTTGCATCTATTAAGTTAGGCAAATATCATATACAAATATCCCCCCGGATTTCATGCGCACAAAAGAAGTGAGCAAGTTGTGTACATGGACCAAGGGGTTGACGCATTAGCTCCAAGAAGTGATTTACACTTTTTGGGGATGCCCATATCACTTTTCGACGCTGATGTGTCCACCCCCTGGTCCATGCACACAACTTGTGCACCTCTTTTGTGTGCATGAAATCCAGGCTCATTAGGGTTGGTTTTAAAAGTATTTATTTACTCTACTATAATGTAACATAACCTACAATATTATAATATGTTTTTCATGAATGGATGAATATTTAATCAAATCGGATACACATGGGTTCATGTTCACTTTAAGTAGACACAAATATGTACTAAATATGAAGAATAATCGGATATTGACATCCCTATGAGCATGGCTAGGAAGATTGCCGCCAAGGCCAACTAAATTCAGTAATTTTTCTTCTATTTTCCTTTTCTTTTATGAGCTTTGAATTTATAGTGTCTAACATTTAATTAGTATTAGTGATGGGTTTTTTCATGATACTTTTCTTTTCTTTTCTGATGATTCTTTTCTTTTCTTTTTTAGTGGGATTTTCTTTTCTATTATTTTCTTTCTATCCAATTCAAGGCAAGCAGACAGGGCCTTATTTTATTTCGTGTCAAAGCATCATTGAGTAACATAGATAACCCATAGAAATAAATACCCACATAACAGGAAGAGAAGGTGGTGAGAGAAGAAAAAGGGATAAGAAAGTTGGAAGGCGGTCATATGAAACCTTTCATTATGTTCTACTTAGATTTGACTAAACAAACCCATTTAAGGCTGCATTTGATCGTCCGGATTTGGGCTAAATCCGGTGAAATTCATAATAGGAATCCATTGATTAGATGGATTCCCCACATCTAGTTAGTTGGATTAGAAACCTATTGATTTTCATGCAAATCCAATGGAATCCATCTCTTTGTATTTTTTTAGGTTTCCTTTTCCATCTCAAAATGTCAATTTGTGACCAAATCTAGTGGAAACTTCTCTCTATTGTGTTGACCGTTGATCTCTTGTGGATTCCAAAAAATTTGTTTTCTATTTCTTGGCAATCAAATAACAAATGGAATTATTATATTGATTTCAATTCATTTTCTAATCTTTTCTATTCCCTGTACTTTTTGGATTCTCAAATTTCTTTTCTAATCCACTCAAATCTGGACGATTAGATGGAGCCTTAATCAAAGGGGTGCTCTTGTTTCCAAGGCAAGGATTCCCTCTCCTTTTTCCCCCTTTGAAGGCCACAAAGGTATGAATTTTGGTTTTTTGTCTATCCATTATTTGCTTTCTAATTAATTTAGCCCTTCTAGTAGTCAATTGAATATGTCATGAAAGGAAACTGTCATTAAACGATCATTAACACGACATTTTAGCATCCTAACCATTAAGCAAGAAAGTGGGTATAACTTATGTGGACAATCTAAAAAAATCATAAGGTGCAAATATTTAGTAATTATAATCATTATGATTAATATAATCTTGGACCTATCACATATAATGAATGCCTTAATGTCCTCAAATTTCTTGATTGATGAGAATTATGGTATTCATTGATCTAAGAATTACTCTCATATCTTGGTATATTTTTGTTCATGATCATAACTTTTCTTTTGTAATCAAAATGTCCTCATTGGCATTTCTATAATCATTGGAATAAAGTTATAAATGCCCCCCTATTTGTGTACTATCCCGTCTTTTTATCTTACTCGAGTTCACGTAGACTTCTTTTCCTCAAACCCAGCGACCAAGGATTATACCTTGTCTCATTTGGGATGTCCTGTAGCTCACTTGACAAGACTCAAAATGTGGATGACCAAATTATCATATCATAGCCTTTTCTTTATTAAACTTGATTTGTTTTTTTTATGTTATGATATCTTCCATTGTGAACTATTATTTGATGACATACCAAATATTGTTAATTATTTTAGTTATTGAACATAATTAATAAATACATATTATTTATTGTTAAACTTACTATTTAGATTTTTTTAATGAAAAAAACCTAGTGAGATTATATAAATATTGGTATCTACTGAATGTGTGAAATATTTATATTTTTTATTAATGACAAAAGACATATTTTGATTAACAAAAAATAAATTAATATAATTATCTAGTGTGGAAGACTTAATGTTCAAAACTAAAGCATGTATGCCCCTTATAGAAAAAAACTAAATATATATAATCTTTTTCTTGGGAAGATGAAATATACTAATCATTTATAATGCCCTCTTAATTAATCTCATTTTTGCAATCTCATATTATGTGATGATTAAAGTTCTTTTTTTTTCTTTTCCCTTTAAGCTAAATGGCATTACAAGAAAAAAAAAAAAAGTCTTGTTGTTGATATTGTTACTATAAAATTAATCAATCAAGTCTTTATGAGCAAAGGATGTGCATAAGCTACTAATTAAATCTAAATTTATAATGTTATACATGGGGATATATGCATATGGTCATATATGTATAGGCATGTTAGACATAAGTTAGAAAATAAATATATAATATTTCTTAACATTAAATTAATATAGTAGAAAATTTTGGTTGAGTTTAGTAATCATAGTTTAGCCTGACCTGCATTCATGGCTAGGCTATGTTGGCCTTATTGTTTTGATTCTTTGAAAAACTTTAATTTTGATTAATTTTCATAAAAAAATCCAGATTATAAACAAATATTCTCTCATGGTCACCATATGAAATACTAGGATTTAAATCAATGAAGATTAAGAAGAATACCTCAATGGCTAAACCGAACGTAAGATGATGATCCAACCTAATCTCCAAAGTATCTACACCTGCTCTAAAGCTCTCTGCATTTCTCCCATACTCATAAAAGTTTCAGGATTCATCCTCAGTGTGGGTAACTTTATTTATAGAGTTTTTGAGAAGCTAAAGTAACCCTAGGGGGTTTGAGATCCTTATAGGATTCTTATCCTTAGGTTATTGAGCCCAATATCCTTAATTAAGTCAAACTACAATAAAGATATTCTATTTGTCATTAATTACAAACTGACACATCACTATTTGCAATAATTCATGTTACATATTATAACTGGTCTCTCAAAGATTATAAATTAACAATGAAGCCCTTCCTCGTAGATATTTCACAAATATGTTCTTCCTCTACATAATATTCCTTAATGACCTTTAAAATGATAAAAATAATCATTGTCTAACCCTTTTAGTCATTAGAACATTATCATTAGAAATTTAATGAATTGATTTAACTTCTAAAACATTTATTTAATAAATTATTTTTCAAAAGAAATTTATTTACATAATAAAATAATTTTAAAATCATTTGATAGACACTTTATCAGAAACCATTGGCCAGATTTTTCTTGCCTAATCAAATTATATATTTTCTAAATTGAATATTCCCAAACTTAAGGATAATCGATTCTTTCTTAGGCATTTGCATGTATCATGTAAGCTATCCAAACTACCCATAATATAGCCTCCAATTAGGTATCACTAGTTAGTAGCTCAAAACAATTGACTAGACAACTTAGAGAAATACAAACCTCTCAATTTTAAGGAATAATCTATAAATATGAACAACATTTATCTCGACAATTATGTTTTACTAAGTGTGTTCATAATGGATCGCTTTAATACATTTATTTATGCACCCACATGGAAGCTTAGAGTCTCATTCTAGTGACTGAGATTACATCACTCCATAATATGGTAGCTCTACATGTAACAAACCTATAAGTCATGTGTCTAGCATCACCTATAACACGCCGAACATGTTTGTACATATTATACACACATGTCACACTTGTAATATATGCACATGTTATAGATGTTCTGCATACACTTAGAATAACTTAAATGCATATGTATTGATCTGTAAATTGACACAACTTTAAAGACACTAGCAAAAATAAAGAAAGAATTTGTTAGCGAATATTGTATCATTAGAAAGGCACGAAAGTCTAGAGTTCAATGAAATAAACAAAAAGTGAAATGGACCCTAAACAAAAAAGTTATGAAAGTTTTAGTGAGAAAGGGTTAAAGGAGAAAAGAAAATTGAAGGGCTCCAGCTCAATCAATCGGAAGGATCCATGATCGATTTGGCAAGGGAGGCTCGATCGATTGGGGGTATGCCTGATCAATCGGGCATGGAGCTTGATCGATTAAGCACCCCCCGATCGATCGGAATGCGTGACGTGTTTTTTGTTTTATTTTAGAAACTTGATTTTTCGAGTTGGGTTCACTTTGGGGCTTTTCTATTTGGATCCAAAGACCTTTAATGTCTATATAAGAGAGATTTTTTACCATAATTCAACACTAAAATGTTAAGAGAAAGAGAGGAAGGAAGAACAAGGGGAAAACTAGGGTTTGGAGTAAGTTTTGTAGATTTTCTAAGAGGAACGTAAAGCTTTTGTTAGAGTTCCATTTTCAAACCAAGAGGTAAATAAACTTGGACACTTCTAGAAAGTTTTGATTATTCTTTGGTTCTTAGAATCATTCTTGTTCAATTTTACTAATATCTATGAAGGTTTTGCTTAGATTAGGTTCTTAGAAATAAGGTTTTGAAAAGAAAAAAAAATCTATTTTGCAACTACTTGAACGCTTGACATCGTTTTTCTTTGATATTAGGTTCTTAGATTTGTTTTGTTCATTGGTTTTACGAAGACACAAGATGTTTTGATTTATTTAGGTTCTTTTACATATTTTTTAAAGAGAAAAATTTAGTTTCCAAGCAAGTTCATGTTCTATCTTTGGTTTTCGATTCATATAGGTTCTTAGGAGATTTTAGTCTCTAATTTGCAAAAGTAAGAGATTTCTTTACTCAGTTTTCAAATTGTTTTGGAAGGATCCTACCAATTTTTAAAGGAGTTTTCAAAGGATTTTTTGTAAACTTATTTTTAAAGCTTGTTTCAAAGAACTTTATTTTGCCAAATCCATAGAGCTATGTGCTTGGGTGGGTCATTCTTTGTTTTATGTTTTGCCTCAAAGATACGCATTGTTTAGAATTATTAAAAATTATTAGTTTTGTTATGCTTTGATGTCTATTAATATCTGTATCTGTTTTGATAGTTTAGTTGTGACATGAGCAATGAGAAATATTTGATGGAGCCACTCATCAGATTTAAATAGATGCGATTAAATATCTTCTTCATCGGGTCACATTAATGGATGATGTCTATTTGATGTTTGCCACTAGGTGTGAGATAGTGGTATCTTACTATTGAATTATAGATGAGTTTGTTCTATTATGTTATGTTACCGGTTATCCAGTAGTACTTTACGTGTGTTAGATTTCTGAGATATGATTCAGTTATCTGTTATTTGCAATACATGTGGGAGGATTTAGATATTTGTTTCAGCATGTGTCATACATGTATATCTGTTTTGTTATTTGTTCAGTTTAGTTTTATATTTTAGATTATGTTTTTGTTCTGTTATGCATCATGATTTTTGTTCCAATTTATTATTTGCTCTTTAAAAGCATTATTTTCAGTACGTAAGATATGATAAAAAATTGTTTTGAAAGCATATTCAATTATGTCTTAATTATGAAAATATTTGTAATCACTAGCCCAATTGTTTCAGCATATTAAGTAGTGCTCTTGTTTATTTGTAAAATCAATCACACTTACAGAGTTGACACCATTGTTTTCAAATGATGAGGATGATAGGGTAGATGAGTAGCCTAGATTCCAGGAATAAGAGAGATGATAGAGATTTGATTTAGTTACTTTCATAAATTATTTTATTTTATTTCAGTATTTGTTTAGAGACATATTTTGATTCAGTTTAGTTCAGTTATTTCTGTTTTATTTAAAGTGATGTTATAGGTTAGTTTAAAGTTTCAGTTTTATAGAGATGGCTTGTTATTAATTGGGTTTATGTCAGACTATGAATTTTATTTATGGATTATGGTTCATGAATTTTAAATTTAATGAAATGGTTGTGGTTTTATTATGAGATTTCACTGCGTATGTATGAAAGAAAAGATGCAAAAAAAAATAAAATTTATAAGCAATTTATGTTAGGTTTATGTATTGTCAATACTATGTCAAAACAGTTGAGTTGTATAGTAAGTGTTAAGTCCAAGATAGTGCTCCAAGATTGAATGAAATAAGGGAAAGAATGATCAAAGACTTACAAGATCAAGACAAGTACCAAAGGAGAAGAACAAGTTCAAAATCCAAGTTGAAGACTTAGTACAAAGAAGCTAAAGCTAAAGATTGACAAAAAGAAGGTTGAATAGATGCTTATGACATGCTCAAACCTCGGAAAATATCCACACTTTGCATTAGGCACTAAATTCACTAAGATTAAACATAAGGTTAAGTGTGAGGTGCTAAAAGGGTCAAAATACATTTGTGGTTGTCCCAAAAAGATGAAAGAACAAGATCTAAAACTAAAAAAAGGTGGGACAGAACAAAGTGCAGAAAAATAACAGACCCTGATTGATCACAAGATCTGTGATCATTCACAGATCTCGTGATCGATCACAAGTCAAATTTCAGGCCAAAATTGAATTCCCGAAAGTTGTGATCTCAGACCCTGATAGATCACACTTTCCTAATCGATCACGAAAATAGTGTGATCGATCACGGCCGCAAATCTCATAAAAAATAGACTTTATTTTAGAGATTCCAATTTGAGGATTCTCAGGACTTGTCTGTTTGAAAGTGTTTTAATCCTGTGGACTGAGATTAGACTTAGCTCTATAAAAGGGTAATACTACCCTATAATCAAATGAGAGACAAATATGTAAAAGAGAGAATTCTTGTCTGAGAAGAATGGCTAGTCTGAACGTCGAAAAACCTAGTTGCTATTGAGTGAGTAATCTTGTGCTGCTACAAATATTTTCTTGATCACTTTTCAAGTGTTCTACATCAAATATCAAAAGAGGAAGAAAAGCAATCTCTATTGCGTTTTCGAACTGTGAAAGAAAAGGTACATCAGCTCATCAGAAGGAGCATCCACCACTAGTATAGATTGCCATATCAACCTATATGAGGTAAATCTATATTTACTAAATCATTCATTTTTTGAATCCCTTACTCCGGAGACATCGGAAGGAGTGTTGCACTCTTCGGAGACATAGAGTGTAGGTAAAGCTTTCTTAACAAGTAGAAAGGGTTTTGAGTGAATTTTACCTAGATTGTTTGTACTTCAATCTGAATAAAATTACGGAAGCTCTGGATTGAGATCTAGGAGTGGACATAGGCCTGAGTGCAAAACCATTATAAATACTTGTCTTGTGGTTGTGTGTGATATTTTTACTTTGTGTTCATTGCAGTAGTTGTACATGTAATCATCCTTGTGTGCTATTGAATTAAGTATTAATAAGTCTAGTCACAAAGGATAATTCAGTCATTTGACTCTCACACATTAATTGGTAGATTAAATAACATAATTGAACAAATAAATTAAGGAAAACTAAGTTAATTAAAAAGAGTGTGTTCAATCCTATTCAACCCCCTCTAGGATAGATTTCAATTGGTATCAGAGCCAAGTTGCTCGTATAGGGCTTTACAACCCGAGTCAAAGATCCTATCCAACTAGAGGAAGTCAAATAGGACCAACATGGAAGAGTCATACTCTACCACAAACCACCATTTTTCGATGGGTCAAATTATCCATATTGAAAAATACGAATGAACACATTCTTACAATCTATAGACTTGTCTGTGTGGATGGCTATCCAAACCAAGTGGACAAAACCCACTAACCCCAAAGGGGAATGGGCAGAAGTCCATCGCAAGGCACATTTTTCAAATTACAAGGCATTAAATGCCATTTTCTATGCAATAAGTCTTACTGAGTTTAGGCGCATTTGTAACCTCACAGCGGCCAAGGACGCTTGGCAACTTTTGGAAGTCACCCATGAGGGTACTAGTGCAGTAAAGAAATCCAAGTTGCAAATGCTCACCTCTAGGTTTGAGGAACTTAAAATCGAAGAAGATGAACAATTCATTGACTTCTACACTAAGTTGCAAGACATTGTAAATGACAAGGCCGGATTAGAGAAACCTATAGAACCGGCTGATATAGTAAGAAAAATCCGTAGGTCATTT
Source organism: Platanus orientalis (assembly GCA_025762735.1). Lineage (NCBI taxonomy): Eukaryota > Viridiplantae > Streptophyta > Magnoliopsida > Proteales > Platanaceae > Platanus > Platanus orientalis. Next base: position 591 of record JAOXJP010126550.1, on the reverse strand, counting down.
CCTGAGAGGTTTAGAACCAAGGTAACAGCTATAGAGCAGAGCAAAGACATAGATACCATAGTAATAGAAGAACTAGTGGGATCTCTCCAAAATTTTGAAATGACTTTCAAGCAAAATACCAAAAAGAAAGGCATTGCTCTTAAGGCAAAAGAGCAGTCTCAGTCCGAGAACGAATCCGATGAGGAATTTGCTAAAGTTTCTAAGAACTTCAGAAAATTCTTTAAGAAAGATTCTAAGGACTACAAAAGGATGTCATCTAGGAGAACCAACCAATTTCCTAGGAAGAAAGAAATCAACAATGATGAGCCTATTTGTTATGACTGCAAAGGCCATTACGCCAAAGAGTGTGCCAACAAGAAAAAACTCAAAACCCATAGAAAAGCCATGGATGAAACATGGGATGATGACTTAGATGAGTCTGAAAGTGAGTCTCAATTAAGTGATGATGATAGGACTCAAGGAGTTAAAGCTTTTATGGCTTGGAGCACTCTTATGACCTCACTCGCAAATAACATAGAATTAGAAAGTGATAGTGAGAGCAAGTTTGAGGAAGTAGATGATGGAGATATTCAAGAGGCCTTTGACAAACTC
>JAOXJP010126539.1:0-13710 GCA_025762735.1 Platanus orientalis | reverse complement strand
GAGACATTCATTGGATAGGGGACCCCTGGATCGGCCATGTGATCCAGTGACTAGATCCATATAAGTTCTGCTCTCTGTGTGTGTGTATGAGAGAGAGAGAGAGAGAGAGAGAGAGAGAGAGAGAGAGAGAGAGAGAGAGAGAGAGGTAACAGTGCTGTCCAACAAGGGGAAAACTGATTCACTGGCTCTGATAAATCTTCTCCTTTATGACAACATACTCCTATCAAACAGGAAACCAGATAAATGGGCATCAGCCACCCCCCTGTGGCATTGCTCATAGCACAACTAAGTGAAATTTCCCTATCTGACTTTTATCTATAAAAGTCCAGTTATAAATGGGTTAAGCAAATAAGCACATTGGCTGGTCATGGGGGAAGGATCACTAAAATCATCATGAACAATGTCTAAATGTGAGCATGTGTTTTGAGAGTTCTATTCACCATGCTTAATTTTGCCTTGTGCTGCTGCAGAGTGACATGGTTTCTAAAGTGATGGAAGAGGCTAATAGTTTAAGGATGGTTAATGAGGACCTCTCAAAGCAAGTGGAAAGACTGAATAAGAATAGGTTCTGCGTAGTAGAAGATCTGGTGTACCTACGCTGGGTCAATGCATGCTTGAGGCATGAAATTCAATACTGCCAAACACCATCCGAGGAATCTGCTCATTATTTCAGCAAGAGTTTGAGCCCCAAATCTCAAGAGAGGGTCAAGAAAATGCTGTTAGAGTATGTAAGATTGGACAGCAGGCAGAGAGGTGCAGATCTCAACAACATTTGTTCTCAAGCGTCCTCAACTGAGAGTGAGGAGTTTGACAATACTACCATTGAAATCTCTACTAACAGACAAGCTAGCATCAATAAGAAACACAGTCTAATCCAGAAGATAAAGAGGTGGGGTAAAAGCAAGGATGATTCAAGTGCTGTTTCATCATCAAGCAGCTCCTTTGGAGGAAGTTCTTCAAGTAGCAGGAACAGTCTTAGACGTCGATGGTCTATGTCAATGGCTCCAATGAAAGCATCAATGCTTAGGAATGCAGGTGACTGTGACAGTATCGCTCCATTTGCAAAGGAGCAGGATTCTACCAAATCTTCAGAAACGCCAAACCTCCGGCGCAAGAGGAGAGTTTCTTTTAATGATTCAATAAACACTGTGGCATCATCATATGAAAAGATGTCTAAATCAGTTGAAAGGGTGTCGGATGAAAAGTCTCCAGTGTACAAGGACCAAGACAACTTGGCCTTGGAGAGAGAGTATCCAATCAAGAAGGACAAGCAACCAAAACCAGAGAGGTTCACTGACAGTTTGAATTTGAGATCAAGCACCGGCTCTCAAACTGAGGTAGAGGAAGGGAAACCTATATCATCGTCACTGAAACTCAGTCAAGTAAAGAAGGTTGGTGGATCTCGGGACTCAAGTGAGCAACCCGGAGACAATATTATGGTTGACACCCAAGTGGTGAGAAAGACGAAAATTGACCACTCTATGAAGTGTGATCAAAGGAAGCCTGAATCGCCTTCCAGCAACAGTAGCAAAGTTGACGCACAAGTAGTCCATTTTGTTGCTGTTTTCTTCTCCTTGTTCTTGATGTTACTTGTATATTACTTGCTTTTTTTACTAAAACAGCTTCTGTTTTGACTAATTAATAAGATTATGACTTTCATAGCTCCTAGTTTTTTCGTTTTTCTTGTATTAGATCTAGTTGTTTACAAGTTTAAATCCCGCCTTACCTTTTTTTTTCGTGAGATTGAGAGCTTCATTTGTGATGAAGTAGCCAAAATCTTCAAATCTCTAAGTCTTCTTCTTCTTCATTTATAGTTTTTATTTGTTAGGGAGGGGTGAACTGTATTAGCAATTGTTGCAGTCCTTGTGTAAATTACTCAAAACACGGGTCTTACAACAATCATGGAATGACTGAATGACGAAAACTACTTGTACATTTTCTCTGTTCTCATCCAAGTAATAACAACTTTTTTGATAAATTTTTTTAAGTTATTCAAAACCTCATAGCTTGTCAACATATATGTCAATTTGCTACAGGAAAATGGATCCATTAGAAATCTTTCATGGAGATATTTCCAACAATATCTACCATTAAGTAGTTCTACAAATTATGAAAACAATATTTAACTCAACATAACATTCTTATCATATCATAAAAAATTTCAGTGGACTTGACCAGGCCAACCTATAAGTTAAATTGGATTACTTTGGCATCTATTAAAAAGTCTGGATCCTCTGTTCTCAAATCTATCTTGTTCCAGCATTACAAGTCAAGAGAAAATGCATCAAAATAGTATTTTGGTTGATAGATTGGCACCCGGATATCTATATAGCATCTCTAATTATTGGTATTTGGCTTTAAGAAATAATTGTAAGTTATGGTTATGAGGCCAAAAAAATGTAGATGAAACCAGGGTGCCCATATTTGGTCATGTGCCTCATACTCCTATGTGTAGAGAATTGGAATTCACCATTGAATGGGTCCCAAGAAATAGATTGCCTATGCAAAAATCAATATGATTAGGTAATTTTGTGTCATTTAGCCGATGTCTTATTTTTTGAGTATTTTGGGGTTTGGATGAAGTTTTTCCTTCTGCAGAATTGCTGATTACCCAAAAAAACAAAGAAAAAAGAAGAAGCTGTATTGTAGTTTCTGCCCAACTATTGTTGTATCCCAATCATCAGAACACCCGAAACATTTCAAGTTATGGTGATCTAAACCGTTCTATTGTTCTTGTTCCTGTAACCCCGGATGACAAAAAATTAAGATATTGCCAACTGTTAAAACAGTTAACGGTAAACATTGTATCTCAATCATCTGAACTTGAGAAACGCTGCAAGTTAAGGCATCTAAACTGTTCTACTGGTCCTATTACTCCTGTAACCCCAGATGACAAGATTGAAGATATAGCTAACTGTAAAAACTATGAAACAAATCAAACAATTAATGGTAAAACAGAAGTGGTCAACTAATGTCAACCCATGCCCTCTAACATGGGTGGCTGGGTGTCTATCTGGAGAGAGGTTTTGGGTTGAATCCCTCTGATAACATTCCACAGCTCTGTGATGTTGGCTGCTTCTCCTGTTAGCCTTGGTCTGCTCGGCTATCAGTGACCCATGGCCCAACCAAAGAATAAACTAATGTTGTACTTGTATCACAATCATATCAGAACTATAGTTATCCGAGTCAGAAGAGAAAGTGGGAAAAATGTGAAAACAAGAAGCGCGAAATGCAGCTCAATAAATCACTGGGAGGTGAGAAGTGAAGAATGATAATAAAGTAAATAAGCATAAGTTACAATCAATAATTTTAACTACAATATGATAAAGTGTAAGCTACTTGTTATTAGTATGGCCAACCACCTTAGATTTTACCATACATAAGATTTTATGTAGATAACTTATAACTTAGAGTCAACTTATTGACTACTTTGTATAAAAACCATTGGATTTGTATATTTTTATTGGAATGAAATAAAATAATATAAATAATAAATTCAATACAAGTTTTTTCCAACAAAATCATTGTTAAATCTCAAAGATAATATTTTATTCAATGCTAATTGCAGATGATTTAAGTTGTATAAAATACAATATTGTTTTTTGGATTGCTTCCTATTGATTCTTTAGACATTTCTATTCAGTTCTTCAGAGGCTTCTATTTATTTCCCTGAATAGTTTCTACTCATTTCAATGTGCTTCCTATTCTTTGGAGAAATAGAATGAAATTTGCTTCCTAAACAAGCTTCCCAAGAAATGAACTTCCCACTTTGTACCAAGCTTCTTTGCAATTATGATGATAACACTATAAACTTGGCTAGTTATATAACGATCTAAACCACTCTACTGTTCCTGTTACTCCTATATGTAACATTAGATGAAAAAAGTTAGGGTGTGTTTGGCAGCCAGCTGTAATGTAATAATTTCATTTCAAATTCCCAAGGCATTTGCAACCATAAGGTGATGGGTCAAAATAAACTCATTCAAATCTATATTGATTTGTTAACTAAAATTAGAAATGAAGTCATCTTAGGTTTTTTATAAAACAAAATGATATATGTTATCATTCATACATTGGTGATGAATGAAAATCAATCCATTAACAAATGAATATGAATTCATTTTCAACCATTCACATTATGGCTTAAAATACCTTGAGAATTTGAAATAAAATGATTTCATTACTGTTGGCCGCCTAACCATTCACATTAAGACATTGTCAACTGTTAAAACCATAAAAACTGTGAATGAACGTGGTCCAACTAACAGTGTATCTGATCATCTGAAGAGTCATGGCCATCTAAACGTGAATGGATAAAAAATGCTCACCTTAACGAATGCTAACCACTGCTCCTTGTCATGCGGCGGGTACATCAGTGCCGAAAAGTGAATATGCACCTCCCAAAAAATGAAAATCACTTTTCAATGCTGATGTGTTCGCCCCTGACAGGGTGTGGTGGTGAGCGTTTGTTAAGGGAAGCTTCGTAAACCAACCCTCATCTAAACCCGTTCTACTGGTCAGTTCTAAGATATTGCCAACTATAAAAACTGTAAAAAAGTTAAGGGTATTTCGGTAATTACACATCTCAAAGGGGGCAGAATGGAGAGCTCAAAATGAATAAACTCAGAGAGACGTGATCCACAAAGACTGAGGCGGAAAACAATGGCGCTTCTCTGCTCCTCTCCTCATCTTGCCAATCCCCATTGGAGAAGGAGATCCAGTTCTCAAAGTTGCAGATTTTTCCCTAACTTTTACAACCCTAGATGCCACTCAATTCTCTGTCTCCCTCTTCGGGAGAACCAGGGCCAGGCCCGATCGATCGTCAGTTGTCAGCTCTGCACGCCGGAAACCATAACCCTAGACAGGTCTGCGTTGGACATCGCCGAAACTGTCTTCGAGGAGGAGCTCTGGGCTGCTGCTTGTCTCCGTATTCGATCTTTCCATGAGTTCCAACAGTCTTACGGTATCGAGGTGATCAATCATCTTTATTTTCGTTTTTTTTACCTTTGGTTCTATTTTGGGGTTCTGGTTAGAGATTTTGGATAAGATATTGCTGTCGGGTTTACCTGTTTCTAGAGATATTGTATTTGGGATGAAAGGCAGTTCTTTGGTGACTTTCTTAGGAGTGTCAGTGGAGAAATAGATAAGGAATTGCTAGTTTTTTTGCGAAATCTGAATCGGGTTATATCATAAAGGGCATAAATGTTTCCAATTCTCTCTCCACGCATTAGATGTTTTTAATTTTTCGTGCTTTAACTTAATAAGTTACAGCTGTATGAAGCTCTTCCCATTTAACTTTCGAGAACAATGATTCAACAAAATTAAAGCTTTCTTCCCCAAAATATCTTCTCCAAAAGATCAACAGAGTCACGCAGAAAGATGCTGCCAAAAGTTCACTAAAGGTCGGCATGAAGTCATCCCAAACTACTATAGGAAGGATCAATCTCAGTTTATTTTTTATTTTTAATAGGCAACAACGATTTTATTTAAATGAAAAGAAATAGAATATAATAACGAGGCAAGCAAAACAAACAAGCCAAAAAAACCCAACTAAATCAGATCATCTGGCAAATCACTACCGATAATATTTGAGGAGCACCCTGCCCCCTAATTAGCTAATTTATCAGCCATGGAATTTTGGGCTCTAAAGACATGACCCAACTGAATCCCAAGCATAGAAGAGATTTCCCGATTCTCATTAACAAAATGGCCCAATTTCCAAAAGCCCTTCCCCATTTCCTTTCCCATCCAATAACAGTGAAGGAATCTACCTCCGATGAGCTGCCATAACCCTTCATTTTCTTAAGCTCCTGAAGCAGCGAAGCCCTATTAGCAACCCAATAGTTTCAGCCTTAGTGGAGTCACAACTACTTAGAGGACCACAAATCACCCAAATAATTTGACTCCTTAGTCACGAATGACACAACCAAATCCTCCCGGCCTCGGATTGACTTTGGAGGCACCATCAAAATTCATCTTCACAATTCCTAGAGGAGGAGGGACCCATAAACACAGTATTGGCGTGAGCGATGGCCCATTAATAGAGATCAAAGTGATCTAGTCTCTCATGAGGGTTGAAGTAGAAATATCTCTGAATTCTTTTGTAATTAAAACCCAACTACCCACTTCTCTTATAATAGAATCAACAACCTTAGAACTAACTTTGCTTTGGTCTTCAAAAATCCGACGGTTTCTCTCTTTCCAGATGCCCCACGAAATTCCATGCACTAGACAAGACTAAAATAGCTTCCCTTAAGTGCCCATTCCCCAAGCATTCCATTGGTTCAACATCTCCATTGTGGATTCCGACATGACCTATGATCTATTTAGACTCCCCAAGAAATAGTTCTAAGTACTCCTTTTGAACTCACAATGAAGGAAAATATGGATTGCACTCTCACTACTTATTTTTCACAAAACACACCAATTTGGATTTTAACCACCAAATCACGCATTGATTGGATTTTTTATTCCTGTAAATAGGCAATATCTGGCTTTGACCCAAGGATATTTTGAAGAACGAAGACTCTTATCCTTATTCCCAAGACCTCAACATTCAAAGATAGAAGTTTAAATCCATAAATTACACTTTCAATATAACCTTACCTTTCCTCATCCCCCTTCACTCAATCCGCCATCTTTTCTATCATAATTCACACTGCTTTCCAATTTTTTCAGCTCATTCTTCAATCTTTTGCACATGACATATTTAGATTCAATGTTGACCTAGCCCGAACCTCTTCTCATTTCAATTAATCTAAATAAATTCAACATCTCCTTTTCCAGATCCTCAAAAGAGAGGCCTAGGAAGGGACCCAACTCCCCTAATTTTTCTAGAACCCACTTTGAAACAACCTCCTCATCTCTCCAAAACACCTTTAAGGAGGCATTACTCCCCCCATTACACTCATCTGGAGTAGACTTGCCAAATACACATAAGTCCAGGGCACCAACATACCTAGTCTCCTCTCCCTTATCAAGCATTCCTAAATGGGAAATATTTAAGATATTATCATCACCATCCTTAAATGAATGATTGTCCACAACCCTTAATTGATTCCCTGAGCCCCCACAAACAGCAAATGGATCCAGGATATCATAATGCCGACCATGGATAATATTATTATCTTTTGCAGACCAACCAGATTCCCCGCACAAGGCAAAGGTAGAGAGCAAAGCAAAAGAAGGAATTTTGGAAACAAAATTTTGCTGACCGTTGTGGTTCAACTGATGAAAGAAGGAATCAAACTGGACCGCAACATGAACACGAGCATCGTAGCAAGGGTCAAAAGCCATCGCCTCACGCATCTTAAGCAAAGTCGTGTCCCCCTCTACCACTAAGAGAGCCAAATCACCCAACTGGTAGGTCCCCAACCTAGAGATCCACCTGGCCTAGGAAGGAAATTTCTAGCCAAAGGTCATTGATGAAACTCCGGAAAGTTGGAAACCATGTTCACTTCATGGTACATGCACTTGGAAGCCATAAGGAGGCCTCCCATAATCGGATCCTGCTCCACAACATGACCTCCAATCTCGTCCCCTCGAACCCCAATTTTGGCACTGACTGACCACCAACTGGAACAAGCCCACAAACCGGCGAGAGCTGCACCAGTTTCTGGATACAACCAAAAGGATTCTCGGGCTTTTGAACTTCACTATCCTCGATTAGAATCAACTCCCCATCACCCACAAGAGGGGCCCTTACAGACACCTCAAAATCCAGCAGATTGACCATGCCCCCATCGCATAATGGCGTGGGTGAGGGAACACAGAACTCAGGCCTGTTATGTAATGCTTCCCTTGGTCACACCCATCGACAACCTCATGAATACCCACAAAGGAATTCCCCACTTCTGAACCATTAGAAGAATCTAAATCCGAATTAGGGATAAAATTCTCCACTTTAGGGCACTAAGAGACATGCGATTCATCCAGACAACTAGCCATGGAACTATGGAAATCGCTTAGAACCTCCGTGTTTGAATCTATGTTTGATGGTACACCACAGATTGACTGCGAATTGTGAGAATGCTTCCCATCCCTTCCATCGAGAGGTGTAAATAAAAGACCATTCACCATTAGTTCGTCCATCATCATATCCGATCTCGAAAGACCGGCCTTTTTAATGCTTGAAGGAGACGATCGAGAAACCAAGGAGTGCCCATTGCATACAAAGGGCTTGATAAAAACAGACCTAATTGCTAAACTCGGACCCTCATTAACCAAGTGTGTTTGAGCCCCAGAAGGAGGCCTAGTTGTAGACGATTCCTTAGAACTAACGTGCCTCCACTGCCTAGTGGTCCAACCAAAAGATTGAATTGGTTTAAGGTTTAGCTACTTAAGGGCCTCAAATTTATTGAACTTGCTCGTACCTGAGGCCATCTCATGCCCCTTACCAATTGACGGTTCTGATCAAGCACCAAACCTAGCTTTCTAGTGAGACGCCACTTCTCCCTATGATCTGGATCACAACCCCAAACAGGATCCCCCGGATAATCAACGACCCCAGTGCCCCAATATCCTTTAGACCATTTGGTTTTCCATTGACCTCTACCCATCCCTTGAGATCTACCGACTTCTCTACAGCCCTATTCCTTCTTCCTTCACAAGGCATACCAGAAGAGGAAATGGGATTTTTGTCCAGTATCCCATGCAATGTGACCTAGGCCAGAGAAGAAGTTTCAAAATTTGAATATGACGTGGGAAGAAAACCACCTTGGTTAGGCACCAGAAGCATCTGAGAAAGCAATACATCACTAGAGTCTATGGCCTTCACCATTGACAGACTATGCAGATCGGGATTCTGCACCTTAGAAATGATCGGACCCATCGAGAAATCGCCCTCGATTGTGAGAGCCACAGGGAAATACTTCCCATGATCTACCATTGAAATCATTTGACGGATACAACAAGGATCACCCCCCTCCACTTCCACCCTTGCCCATCGAAATTCATCACATGAAAGGGTTCGGTGGTCAATCAATCTCAAACCACTGTAGACTCCCTTGATTGCAAAGAAAGTTTGCTATGTGAAATCATAAAATTTCAAATATTGGAAGATTCTTTAATGGAGATTTCATAAAACCAGTGGATAATCTTTGTCTATAAATTAGCAGGGAAGAAGAGGAATTAATAGGAGTTTGCGGAATAAGAAAGATGATTGATGGTGGAGGAAAATCTAAGAAAACAGGCATGAATTACCTTTGTTTGACTGGTGCGATTTGGTCCCTTCTTGGGTCTTTCATATAAGGGTTTAGAGAAGGAAACAATGGAGTTATTCAGACTGATTGAAAGGAAATATAGAATGGCTAAGGGTGCTTGTGTTAATGAGGATGTTAGGGAGGAGACTGAGAAGTGAATTAAAAAAACTAGAGAGTAGTGTGAATTGTGAAAGGAGAGAGGGAGGCTGGAGAATAAGGGGGACGAAGAAAGGCAAAAGTATTTTCTTGTGTGATTAATGGATCTAAAGATCATATCTTGGAATGTTAGAGGGCTTGGTAGTAGGGATAAAAGGGTTACGATGAACCAAAACATTTCTAGGGCTCTTCCTGACATTGTTTTCAAGTGACCAAGATTCAGATCATGGATGATTGGCTTGTCAAGGAGGTTTGGGGGGCTAGACCTTGTGGTTGGTTGTCTCTTCTTTCTTGGGGGGCGTCAGGGGGTATCCTCTTGATTTGGGATAGGGACTGGATTGAGGTGCTTGATCATGAATTAGGTGCTTTTTTCGGTCTCAATCCAATGTACGTTGATCTTGAGTTCTGAAGATTGGGTTTTTGTTGGGGTGTATAGTCTTTTTTAGAGTGGTGAGATTGATGAGTTTTTGACTGAGTTGGATGATATTAAAAGTTGGTGGGATTTGCCATGTTGTATAGGGGGGATTTTTTAATTTGGCCAGGTTTCCCATGGAGCGAAAGTGGGTGGTAGTAGGGATATACTAGAATGGAGAAATTTGGGGATTTCATTGATAAATGGCAATTAATTGATGGTCCTCTGAAATGTGCCAAATTTTCTTGGTCTAATTTTCAAAATCGGGCTTCCTTGAATAGATTGGACCGGTTTTTATTCTGTGTGGATTGGAAGGATTTATTTCCTGACTGTGTTCAATTAGCTTTGCCTCGTATTATTTCTGATCATAATCTGATTGTGTTGGAGGGTAAGAGACCGGTGGGGCCCCCGCTTCCTTTTAGATTTGAAGAGATGTGGCTCCTTGAGTCGGATTTTATGGAGTTTGTGGAGAATGAACGGAATTGGATGCAGTACTCTGGCAATCCAAGCAGAATTTTTGCTTTAAAATTGAAAGCGTTAAAATTTCGGTTAAAAGATTGGGATAAGAATGCGGGTGGCTCTCTCAAAGCTGATAACGAGGTATGTAGCAACTAGTAAGAGAATTAGTGAATTAGTTTTGGTAGAAGAGGAGTGTGATTTGTTGGGTGAGGAAAGGGAGGAGAGGGAGAGGTTGGAAAATGAGTTTTTGCTGTTGGCTTTGAAAGAAGAGATTTTCTAGAAGTAGAAATCAATGGTGTCATGGCTTAAGGAAGGTGATCAAAATACGAAAATTTTCCATAAGATGAAATCACATCATAAAAATTTTAACGGGATTTTTGGCATTTTTATTGATGGGTTTAGATTCAGGATTAAGTGAAAATTCGAGATAAGGTGGAAGATTTTTATGAAAAGTTGTATAAGGAAGATTTTGATAACAGGTTGTTGCTTAATGGGATGGATTTTGATAGGATTTCTAATCCTGAGAGAAATGCTTGAGAGAGAAGCTTCTCAGAGGATGAGGTGTGGAAGGTTGTGTCAGAGATGAAACGGGATAAGACACTAGGTTCTGATGGCTGCACTATTTCTTTTTACAAGAAGTATTGGAATATTCTAAAAGGGAATTTGATGAATTTTATTATTTGGAAGAATTTTACAAGCATCTTAATAATTCCTTCATTGTGTTGATCCTTATGAAGAATAATGCCAAAAAATATGAAAGATTATCGCCTGATTAGCTTGTTGAGCAGTGTCTATAAGATCATTGGTAAGACCATAACTGTGAGACTAAAGTTGGTCATGAGTGGGATTGTTGCTCAACTACAAAGTGCATTTATTGCAGGAAGATAAATCCTTGATAGTGTCTTTATTGCTAATGAATGTATTAAGGATAGAAGGTTATCAGATAAAATTGGAGTGATTTGTAAGCTGGATTTGGAGAAAGCCTATGATCATATAAATTGGAACTTATTAAATTATATTTTGAGAATGAAGGGTTTTAGTGCTAAATGGAGAAGTTTGATGTTTTATTGTATGAGATTGACTAAATTCTCAATCTTGGTAAATGGCCGCCCTAAAGTTTTTTTTCGCAGCTCGAGGGGGTTACGACAAGGAGATCTGTTTCTTTGTTGTTTATTATGGTTTCGGAAGTTCTAAGTAAAATGATTAGGAAGGTGGAAGTTGATTATATCCCGGGGTTTCTTGTTGGGTAGGGGGCTTGTAGGGTGTCCCATTTACAGTTTGTGGATGACACTATAATTTTACATGGCACGAAGGTGAGTCAAGTTAGTTATCTGAGATGTATCCTTCATTGTTTTGAGGCAGTGTCGGGCTTAAAGATCAATTTGGCGAAAAGTGAGTTGTTCCAAGTGGGGGAGGTTCCAAATATTGAAACTTTGGCATAGATTTTAAGTTATAAAATAAGGAGTTTTCCATCAACCTATCTTGGTTTGCCGTTGGGGACGAATTATAAATCTAAGACTGTCTGGGACTCGGTGATCGAGAAGATTTCCATGAGACTTGATTTGTGGAAAGCTTCCCTCCTTTGTAAAGGAGATAGATTGACTCTTTTGAAGTCCACTTTGGTTGCTATTCTTAATTGTTATCTTTCTCTCTTAACCATTCCAGCATTGGTGGCTACTAGAATTGAGATATGCTTTCACAACTTCTTGTGGAACAATGTGGTGGAGCATCATAGATATCATTTGGTAGATTGGAATACCATTGTTACGCCTCTAAATTGTGGTGGTTTAGGTTTGAGATTGATTAGGGAGCACCATAAGACATTATTAACTAAATGGCTTTGGAGATTTGGGTTAAGAAGATGGAGTTTTTGGTGTCGAGTGGTGGAAGTCCATTCAAAAGATGTCTGTGGATTTTTGGAAATTTATTAGATTCTATTTAGGCTCGAGAAGTGAGATCAGTTTTTGGGAAGATAGATGGGTTGGAGAGAGTCCGCTTAAAGAATCATTTAGGAAAAATATATGGGTTAGAGAGAGTCTGCTTAAAGAATCATTTAAGATGATCCATTCCTTAGTTGTTGATTCTTGGGTTCAGGAGACGAATTACTTTGATTCGTCGGCGAATATTTGGGTGCCCAGATTGTGTAGAAATTTGAATGATTGGGAGTTAGGTTAATTGCGTAGGTTGCTGAGTTTGCTGGAGAGTAGAAGACCAGATCCTAATTTGAGGGATGGGTGGGAGTGGAACATCTCTAGGAAAGGTGGGTTTACCATTAAATCCCTATATTTGGCTCTGATTAATCAAGGGTTCTTGACTTTCCCCGTGGAGGCATTTGGAACTTGGGCATCCCTTCAAAAGTTTCTTTTTCATATGGAATGTTGTGCTTGATAAAATTCTGAGTTTGGATCATTTGCAGAGTATAGGTTATAACTTGGAAAGCAGATGTGTCCTTTGTAGGTGGGAAGAGGAATTGGTGGATCATCTGTTTGTTCATTGTTCCATGGCTTAGAGGGTCTGGTGTTTCTTTCTCTCTTGTCTTGGTATTTCTTAGGCTTTCCTTAATCATTTCAGTGAGTTGATCTCGGACTAGTGGATTCATGATTTGGATGAGATTCGTTTGATCATCTGGTCGTTCCTCTTGGGGGCCTTTTGTTAGGGGTTGTGGAAGGAACGAAACTTTAGGACATTTGAGGATACGAGGAAGAACCATGGGGAGTTGTCCTAGCATATCTATAGAGTTCTCTTCGATTGGAATTCCATCAAAGCTGATTTTGTGGAAAGGGATTGGAATTTTATGTGGAGTGAGGAGTTGTAATCTTTCTTTGTGGTTGTGGTTTTTTTTTTTTTTTTGGCTCTCTGGTTTTGCCCTTCACCTCCTTGGTGATGGCTTGTTGTTGCCCTTTCCTTTGTAGGTTCCTTCGTTTGCTTTGTTTTTCAATAAAGTATCGTCATTATCTTTCAAAAAGGAGGAGAAGAACAATAGTTAGAAGAAGATAGGAGAAAAAAAAAAAGATGTTAAAGAAGGAAGAAAGAAGAAGCATAGGGATGAACCCTAGCTAGTCCACATGGCTACACCATGGGAAGGGGGGAAGAAGGAGGGATAAAACCCAATAAAACCAAACTTTAATTCATAAATTTATTGTATATCAATACAAAAACGTGCATCCCTTTATATAGGCCCAAAACACTAAAAAAATAGCAAAAACTAAAATAGAAAATCCTAAATTAACTAGCCCACTTGCTACCTAAGACTTTCATGAGTTTAAAACTACTAAAATATTGACTTTCTAAAAACTAAACTGTTAAAAAGTAAAGCCTTATGGAGGATTTCTTCCAGCACTCAAAGAGGGTCCCACTTTGACTTATTAGCTCAATAAAATTACTAAAATACCCTTAGCAACAATGTCTTATTACAAAACTACCCTTATCCTTAAAAAAACCCAATTTAACCCATGGCACAAAAGGCCTTATTACATGCTTCCC
>JAOXJP010126538.1:0-27714 GCA_025762735.1 Platanus orientalis | reverse complement strand
GCTAAGGAGAGAAAGAAAAAAATGAATTTTTTTTTAAATCTAGAAAGATGGAGGAATGCTAGTCCATACTATTAACAAAAATTATCACAACAATAAAGCACAACTCCACACCCCCAATCTAAATTGAACATTGTCCTCGATGTTTTAACAATGAAGCATCATAGAAATGAAGAAGCCATAGAAAAATGGAAGGTACAAAAAAACATTATAGGGATAGACAATAAGCTAATATACCCCCCAAAAAAGAAAAGATTAAAAATAATTAAAATAAAAATAAAAGTAAACAAATGTACACCAAAAAAAATCTATACATACAACTTACCAATTATTTTCTTTTTTTTTCCTTTTGGTGGGTATAATATCACGAGGTGGAAACTCCTTAAACCATGTCCTCCACTTAGCAGTATCCAACAATAAAGTACATTCTAACAAAGAATTTGTAGAATTAATTACAGAATCATCCTTAAGGTGAACTAAAGAACCCTCAAGAAGATCAAAGAAAAGTGATAGAGGAAAATGGTATTACACAAGGGTTTCAATCAAATTGACCTCATCAACATCCCCAAGTTGTTTACAAATATTAAAAACATTTAATTCTAAAGTAATATTTCCAAAAGAGAGTTTATGACACCATTCCTACAATTTTTCAAAGCTTTGGAGGTTGCTAGGAATGGGCGACCTAAAATAATAGGAATTTGGGTGCATGCATTTAACACAGGTTGTATGTCCAAGACAATAAAATCAACAGGAAAGTAAAATTTGTCTACTTGAACCAACACATCCTCAACTATCCCTCTCAGTGTTTTCACTAAATGGTTAGCAAGTTGGAGAGTTATTATGGTGGATTAAAGTTCACCAAGACCCAACTGTTCATACATCGAGTAAAGTAGGAGGTTAACACTGGTCCTAAGGTCAAACAAAGCTTGCTCTATCTGGAAATTCTCAATAATACAAGATATTGTTGGGCACCCTAGATCTTTGTATTTTGGTGAGGTATTGTGTTGAATGATTACACTCACTTATTTCGTCAAGAAAGCCATTTTATATACATTCAACTTACGCTTGATTATACATAGATCTTTTTAAAACTTAATATATGATGAAATCTGTTTGATGACATCCAACAAATGAATGTTGATCTTTACTTGCTTGAAGATTTTAAGAATATCTGCATTTTGCACTATTTTTTTAGGAGGTTGTAATTTTTAGGGAAAAGGAGTAGGGATCAAACATTGCAATGCCACATCAGATTTGGACTTGTCAAACTCATTATCACTCTTTGATTTCAAAGATTCCTTAAGTTTATTTACCTTCTTTAGAGTATCTTTGTTAATTATTTTCTTCTTCACAGAATGGTGATGAACTTGACATGTTCCTCTTATGGATTAGAAGAATTACTTACCTCAACTTGACCTTTAGGAATTGGTTGAGGTTAAGTAGGAAACTTGTAATTTTCTTGAATGCTCAATGCAGAGGTCAATTTGTTGATAGAATTCTTTATATTAGTGATGACTTGCATTGTTTGATTATTAATTTCAGCTTGAACTTTCATGAATGCTTGCAATATCTCCTCAAGATACCTCTTATATGGAGGCACCTACGAAGTAAAAGTGGAAGACCCTTGAGAAGCATGGGCATATCTCTCCAACTAAAGTTGGAATGATTCCTCCAATTGGCATTGTAAGTTTCTGAACAAGGAAAAGAAAAATATCTTTTATAGGCATTCATGACATTTTCTTGTTTATGTAACACCTCTTGAAAAGCATGGATTGTTGGACAAACCTGAGTTTGGTGTCCGTTAGTTTCACAAATTCCACAAACATCTTCTACCTTTTCATTGGCCTTTATTGAATTTACTTTCCTAAGTTCCATTGCTACCACTTTTCTTGTTAGATTAGCTATCTTGGCATTACTTCATCTCTTCTCTAAGATGGTGCATACCTCCCTTAGTCATGATATTAAGCTTGATCTTATCTGACTTCTTAGATCGATTTGTGTTGTCTCAAGACTGGGCATTTTTAGCTAATTGATCAAAATAATCTTAAGACTCTTTAGGGTCTTTATTTAAAAAGTCATAATTACACATCATCTCTACGAATTGACGCATTTGAGAGGTTAAACCTTCATAAAAGAAATTGATTGTGCATCAAGTTTCATAGCTATGATGGGGGCAAGTTAATAATAATTCTTTAAAATGTTTCCAACATTGAAAAAAGTTTCATTTTTTTGTGAAAAAATCATGTATTTCTTCTAAGAGAATTAGTCCTATTAGTTAGGATTTTTTTTTTTAAGAATTTTCTTTTCATTTCTTGTCATGTACTAGTAGATCTTGATTTTAGAGAATTCAACCAATTCTTAGCCTTTTCCTTCAAAGAGAAATGAAACAATTTTAATCTAATCATGTCACTATTAACATTTTGGTTGTGTAAGGTTGCACAAACTTTCTCAAACTCTTTTAAGTGGAGGTAACGGCTTTCTGAGTCTAAGCCATGGAACTTGGGAAGTAACTGAATTACTCTCGGTTTTAAGTCAAATGTGCCAACATTGGTAGGAAAAACTATACAAAATGAAGAAATTGTTCTTGTTGGTTGCAAATATTCATGTAAGGTTCTCATTGGAGGGTCATTTAGAGTTTCATTTTCCTCATTTTTACTTCCATCGTCAGACATAGTGTTAGATAAATAAATATTTTCAAAAATTTCAAACAAGTTAGATAAGTCTCCCACCACAAAGTCTATTTTCCTCAAGCGGCCTACTTGATCACGTTGCCATGTGCTCATAAAAAAATAAAAATAAATAAAGAGATAAAACCTAAATCCGAAAAATAAATAACACCTAAAATATGAGAAAGTCTGGGATTATCAATCACAAGGCATGCACAACCTAAAAGTCTTCTATTCGAACAATCTAACTTAATAGGCTACAGACTGGACACATATACACCAAAATGTATATGTCAAGCTTCCTACTAGATTGTAAGTTAATGCAATACTAATTCAACACATCTATGAAGCAAAATAATAAGGAAGTAGAGCGAAGTTAACTGAAAAATTTATCAAGATTTAAAGAAATTGGGGGGAAAATGCTTAATCAATTGGCGGCCAAGGACCTTTTTCAACTTGTTAAATGTTCAATATTGATATTCTCAATTTCTAAAAATTAAAAAAAAAATAAAACAAGAGATCTAAGAATATTAATTTAAGTGTTTACAAGTCAAATCTCAAATTTTCTATGGCTTCTTTGGGTAGGGGTGCATACTCTCAAGCCTCGGATGAGAGGAAAAAATAAGAGATTTCCATGGGAACAATATTATACTTGAAACATTAAAATTTATACACTGAAGATCTTAAAAAGAAAAAAAAATTCAATGAATGTTAAAGTAGATCCATGAAGCCTTTTCAATTTTTTTCCATACTTCAATCTTGATTCCTACAAAACAAAAAAAAAAGTAATAAAATAAAGTAACAAAAAAAGAAAAGAATTTTGTAATCAGTGCATGTTCTTGTCACATGTTGCAATCCCTGACAATAGCGTCAAAAACTTGTTACACCTAGATTAATAATTCAACTTAATGAACCAAAAAATCATGGTAGTTTTACTTACAAGTATACAAGTTTTGTAGTATATTACAAGATTAAATCCACAGGAATTAACTTATTCTACACCGTAATATGAAGCAATAATAATGTAAAAATAAAAAATATATTAAATGGACTTATGGCTTCAAGGATCCATTTAATAATGTGTAACTTATTTTGGATCAAATTATTATGGTTAAAATTGAATATAGATTCTACCTAACCGAAAGATCACACCATTAAAACATAAAAAATAATTACCGAATTAAACATTTGAAACAATTATGTAATTTGTTAACAAGTCACATGGACTTTCTAAGCATTTAACGTACCCAGAGTTAACAATAAATCAAAGAGAGTTTATAGACTTGAACATTTAACAAAAGAAAATAAAACATCCAATAAAATAAATATTGTATTAAATTCCAAAATAAAATTACAAATGACTAAATTTCACCTCTAACCTTGGTCAACCTTTAGCCCATCATCTTCTTAATGCAAACCATGGAAATAAAAGACTAAAACCCTAAAAATTATGAAAAGAATAGAGTAGAAGTGATAAATATGTGCATAGGCACACCCTTTTATAGTGGACAAGTGAAAGAGGCCAAAACATCTCCAAATTTTCAATAATCTCGTCCTTCCAAATTTGCTCGACCTTGCCTTCTATTTTTTACAACGAAATTATCCGAATTAGCCTTTTGTCATGAAATGCAAATTTGTAGAAAATTGAATCTTCTTTCCAACCCCACTAGTTTTGCCTTAATCCAAATTTTAAGTCAAAAGTTATGGCCAAAATACCAAACATAATTCAAAACCTCATTTTTTCAGCAAATTTTATAAACTAAGCATGAAGTGAAGATCTTTTTGCATATGGGACCCCCACATTTTTTAATTGTTTGACTATGAGTGAGCTCGTCCAATGTCTAATCATCCTTTTCTATCAATCTTGACCCTTGAATTCCCTTAGATACTTGATCTTCACTTGATTGGATCGGTTAGTGTTGATCTTCATCATCTTTTGACATTATCTCTATCGGTAGGCTTTGTTAATGGGCTTCAAACTTAAATTGGGCTTTTCTTGAGTTCCTACAAGATAAAATACAAAATTTAGTATAATTACACATAAAATAAATGCAATAATGCTTATTTTAATTATTATAATTATGCAATTTTAAGCAATTATCATTTATCCACATTATTTTGCTATTGTCACCTACCCTTTTGGGTTTACACCCAGTCTATAAGTAAAGAGAACCGATCCTTTCTTGGACACCATTCAAATCAAATCTATGGCATCATTATACCCATTCTTAAGTTTTTTTTTTTTTTGTTGGTAAATAGAAATATCATAAAACTAACCAACTCCATAAAAGGAGCAGCAAAATCCGAACATAAAGTAGAGGACAGCCACTTCAGAGGATAGCCCTTTCACAAGAAGATGAGTGCAGGTATTAGCTGAACACCTAACACAATTAAATGAGACATTATCAAAAAGATCGATCAAGGAGAAACAATAAGATAAAATGGATCAAATAGACCATGGATGCAAAGCAACATCTCTTTTAAGAAGGGAGATAACCTGTAAGGAGTCTCCTTCAAAACCAATGTTTTGATTCCCAAAGCATGTGTTGGGGATTATAGTCAGAATCCTCCCAATCAAGCCAAACAATATGAAAGAAATAACAATTGGAGAACCAAACAAATTAAACCACAACCACACCATAAAACATAGGATTTATGTGGAAAACCCCAAGTTGGGAAAAACCACGGAACCATAGAGAAAGTTTCACTATTCTTAGAAGAATACAAGAATTCTCTCTTAATCTCTCACAAAATCAAAAGTTTTCTCACTTTCTTTTCTCTCTTACAAATCCTAGACAACAATAGAAACCTTATATACGTCATAGAGGTTGAGTTTGGGAGGAATCCCTCTCTTTCACGGACATTCTAAAAAAATTTGCAACACAAAATCGCCATCGAATTGGTCCACCAAAACAGTCGGCTCATCCCAGGCTGCCTAAACTGATCCACCAAAATGCTTATGGAGTTCTTTATCACAACACCTGAACAAAACTAGACCGATCCACCCTTTTTGGTAGATCGATCCATTGTCCTTTGGACCGGTCCAAACTGTAGATTCAGTTTGCTCATTCTATGTCTTCACTTACATTAGGCTCCATAACAACAATCTTCCACTTGGAGACTGATGTCCTTTCTATTGTCTAACATCTGCACCTGTGATGAGATCTCTTCCTTTCCATGAATCTCTTATGACTCTTCTTCTTCTTTATTTATGAAGACCAACTGAAGCTTTACATAGCTCCAGTTTCTAAATTGTCACCACCTTGGTAAGCATGCCCACTGGATTTTCATTAGTATCGATCTTTTCTAACTTCAACACATGTTTCTGCAGGAGAGACCTTATAAAGTGGTACCTCTTATCAATGTGCTTCATCCCTGCATGAAAGACTGCATTCTTCGTGGCATGAATATGGCTCTAGCTATCACTGAATACCCAAATGTTCTCTTTTTTCCCAACTTTTCCATTAGGCTTTTCAACCAAATCGATTCCTTGAGACACCTAACTGATCAGTGTGTCCCCTAAGGGAGACATATAACCCAACGTACCCCTCCTCTTATCCTTATCACTTGAGTTTGAGTCTACATATTATTGTAACTGTACTTCCTTTAAAACACAAGGTTGTTTTAGTGGTCCCTCTCAAGTATCTTGAGATCCACTCAGGTTTACTCATGAATTTGCTTACAATTCCCACTACTTGAGCTATGTCTGGTTTAGTATTGACCATAGAATATATCAAGTTGTCTACCACTGAAATATATGGAACCCTGGACATGTAATCTTTCTCTATTTCAATCTTAGGAGAATCTTCCCTTGAGAGTTTAAAGTGACTAGCCAGTGGGGTACGTATTGGCTTTATATCATACATGTTGAATCAGCTAAGAACCTATTCAACATACTCTTCCTGAGACAACCTCAACCTATGATTTTTTCTGTCTCTTGTGATTCTCATCCCAAGAATTTGTTTTGTTGCTCACAAGTCCTTCATCTTAAACTCATTTGACAACTACTTCTCCAAGTTATTTATATCATGTATATTTGATCATACCACAAGCATATCGTACACATACAAGAGTAAAATGATGTACCCATCATCAAAGGTTTTGCGATAGAAATAATGGTCTACATGGCATCTTCTATACCCAATCTTCGACATGAACCTGTCAAACTTTAGGTACTGTTGCATTGGGGCTTGATTTAACCCATATAAGCTCCTCTTGATTTTGCACACCATTTCTTCATTTCATTCTATATCATACCCTTATGGTTGTTGTATGTAGATGTTTTCTTCTAAGTTACAATGGAGAAATGTTGTCTTCACATCTAACTGCTCAAGATATAGATCTTTCATTGCCACAATGCTTAGCACCACTCTAATGGTGGTCATCTTTACAATCATAGTAAGTAGTTCAGAATAGTCGATGTCTTTCCTTTGTTAACACCCCTTTACAACTAGCTTGGTCTTGTATCTCTTACTTTCATCATACCCTTCCTTTAACATATATACTCATTTGTTGTCCAATGTCTTCTTTCTTTCAAGTAGTGGAACTAAGTTCCATGTCTGATTTATAATCAAGGACTTCATTTTCTCATCCATGGCATGATCCCATGTAGTTCTTTCATCCACCTCCAAAGCCTCATCATAGCATTCTAATTCACCCTCATCTATCAACAACAAATAATACAACAAAGAAGTGTTAGCCTAGGTGTTCTTGAGGACCTTCTTAATTTTGGAGTAGGTATTTGAGGCTCCATCTGCTGGTTTTTTCTTCTTTTTTTTTTGCATCTCACTACCTTCACCTCTTCGTTTTTTACCCTCAGAAACATCCTTAATTTTCAAAAAATTCTTATTGCCTTTAGGCTCTTCTACCTTGTCTTTATACGGCCTTCTCATTAAATATCATGTTTCTACTTCTAATGATTTTTTGGTTTTCTTGTTCCCATAATCGATACCCAAACTCATTAGAAAGATACCCAATAAAAGTGTACTTCTTAGACTTTGCATCTAGCTTGTATCTATGATGAACATCAACATGAGTTTTTTTTTTGATAAATATGAACATCAACATGAATAGAAGATGTACAATTAAACACTCTAAGATGTGAAAGACTGCTTTTCTCATTCATGCTTCTTCAAGTAGTCCACCATTTAATGGTATTGAATACTCTGTCTTTATCAAGTATGTGGTTATGCTTACTACATCCGCCCAAAATTGTTTAGACAATCCCGCATGCAACCTCATACTTCTAACATGCTCTACAATCATCATATTCATTCACCTAGTCACCTCATTTTTCTACGGTGTGCGGGTACTGTATTTTCTCTTCTAATCACATTCAAAGCATAAAACATCTCAAATTTTTTGCTACAATATTTCCCTCCATTGTCAGACCTTAAGCACTTAAGTCTTAACCATGTTTCATTCTCAACCAAGGCTCTCCACTTCTTAAACACTTCAAATATATCAAATTTGTGTGTTAAGAAATAAACTCATAGTTTTTGTGTTACATCATCAATAAAAGTAACAAAGTAGTGAGAGCCACAATGGGAACATAACTAAGCTAGTCTCCATCTATCTATATGGACCAGTTTAACCTTTGACATTTTAGCATACTTCCTACTTTAAAAAAGCTAACCTTCTTTTATTTTCCTAAAACACAGTCTTCACAAAATTCTAAGTCAAAGACCTTTCGTTACTTTCTCTATGTCTCTTATGAAAGTAGTTGTATGTTCCAAACTTGTGAGTTAGTCAACAGAAATTAAATTCCTCTTTAAGCTTGGTATATATCTTACACCATTCAACAAACATGTACTTCTATATAGTAAATTTAACCGAACATCTCCTTTCACAATTATGTTACAAGCCTTGTTGTCTCCAAAATAGACTTTCCCATAGTCTCCTTACACATAATTCTCGAGACAATCTTTATTTGTTGTGCCATGAAAGGATGCACTAGAATCTAACACCAAAACTCCAAACTTTTCATCAAGTGCAAAAATCAAAGTGTCTTTAGCAACGTCACACCTGTAATGTTTGCCGAAGCTTCCATTTCCTTGTTATTACCTTTCTTCTTCTTCTTTGTGCCCAACAATCCTTCTTGAAGCGTCATTTCTCCCCATAATTCTGGCATTCATTCTTGTCTTTGCTAACTTAGATTTTTCCTTAGATTTTGACCTCCCATAGTCTTGCCCTCTTTTATTAGTTCTTCCTCTGCTTTCCATATTCAGTGCACTCCCACTTGATGATGTGTCTCTTGATGTTTTTCTTTAGATTTATTCATTAAGTATTCTACTCACCACACCATCGAATTTTAGGGTTCTTAAACCTAAGGAATTGTTCAATGCCATAAGAAAGCCATCCCAACTCTTTGATAAACAAGATATGATCAATAAGGCTCTAACTTCATCATCGAAGTTGATGCCTATTGAGGTTAATTGACTTGTGAATATATTGAACTCGTTTAAATGTTTCACAATGGTACAACCATCGACCATATTCATATGGAACAACCTCTTCATTAAGAATACTTTGTTAATGCAGATGGTTTCTCATTCATCCACACAAGGGTAGCCATGAGATCTTCAATGGTTTTCTCTTTAAAAATATTGAAAGAAACCAATGAAGATAAAGAGGTCTAATCGTACCTATGGCATTCCTGTCTAGCTCCCCCCAATCCTCGTTTCACATCTTCTCTGAATTCTTTGCTTTCCCTCCAAGAGGTTGATAGAGATCTCTTTGGTATAGAAAATCCTCTATCTACATCTTCCATAGTGCAAAGTTTGTACCATTGAACTTTTCAACTCCAAGCTTTGTGGATTCATCCGTTTATGCCGCCATTGATCCCACTCAAAACAAAGTCTCACACTTCCTTGGCTTGTTGAAACCAGCCTCAACTCTGATACCAATTATTGGGGATTATAGCCAAAAGCCTACCAATCAAACTAAACAAGTTTAACGCAATAACAATTAAAGAATAAAACAAATCAAACCACAAGCACACCACAAAACAAAGGATTTACCTGTAAAATCCCAAGTTGGGGAAAAACCACAAAGCCGTAAAGAAAACTTCACTATTCTTGGAAGAATATAAGATCAATCCAAGGCCTTTCTGACTGGTCCAAACTATAGATTCAGTTTGCTCCTTCTGTGTCTTCACTCACCTCAGGCTCCACAACAACAGCATGAGCCGAAACTATACCTAACCTAGCTACCAGACATTCTGCATTCAAGGAAGATGTTGGGCTAACATAAGCCAACTTCGTACAAATGAGGCTTTCAGAAGAGTTACGCAAAATTACTTCCAATCCTGCTCTATCAGCCCCAACAAAAGTGGCACCATCCATGTTAATCTTTATAAAATTATCCCTACGAACCGCAGCAAGGGACCAACCAAATTTAGTTGCAGGAACCTCAACATAGGCTGCATCCAACTTTTAGATCAGCCTATGGGACATGCAAATAGTATTATGAGAATAAATAGGCCCAGCTTCAAAAATCAATTTATCACATGCATTCTTAAGAGGTGGAAACACTTTGCTGGTTCTCTAGATCCATGAGCTATTCTTCCTAGCTAAAAAACTTCTAAGTGTAACCTTGAATAAATTACATTTTGATTTGATCAATTTCCATCCTTGGACAATCTAAGAGTATCTGGCTTTTCAAAATCCTTGGTTATCTTAAGTCATCAGGATTTGTAATCTTGCCTAAGCAATGTAGTTTTTTTTTTTTTTTCTCACTATATGCAAAAAAAACACTTGCAATGTAAAAATGTTGAAATATATTACTTGGAGCAAAAGACTAATTGGATGAAAGTAGCTCTACCTATCATATATGATAGTGGTTTCCTTTCTAGTTTTGAAGTTCTTGTTTTTCCTTTTGCAGTAGGTTCTCAATCCTTGAATGTATCCTTACAAGGTTTACAAGAAAAGAAATGTGTACCAAGGATGGACATGTTTTGTGGGAAAGTCATAGAATTCTAAAGTAATACGAAAAATTGCCTTGGTAACTTGTGTGAAGGAAAAGTTTCTTACACATTAAATTAAGGTTTTGATTTACCAAATATTGCTCAACATGGACTCAAAAAGAACGCTTTGGCAAGTTCCATTATGATTCATGTTTTACACCAAATATTTTGCAAAAATATAAGCTGAGCAGACAATTAAAGAAACTTCCTATCAAAGTGCTAGACCAACTCATCATTCTCAATAGAGTAGCTTAAAGGGACGTTTGTGATCTCTGTAGTGTTGAAAACGAAGCTTCTTTGAAGCTTTAATAACAGAACCTTGTTCACCACTTTCAAACTAGTTATTTTCAAAATTCTCCTTTATTTTTTTAGTCCCACATTGGCTGGTTTTAACAACGCACACGGGCACATGCACAAGCATGGGCAAGGGTAAGGTCTTGGGTACAATGGTACATCGCACATGTGCATCATCGTAGAGTCGCATTAGGGGTCACAAGATTCCTTTTCAATGGTCTAGATGAGTTCTCGTGAGATCTAGGTTAATTGTGATTCATGGGTCCATTTCTAGACTGGTTCACAATTGACTTGGGTTTGCTACTAAGCAAGAACCAATGGTCCATGACTAAACATGAATCGAGCCAAGTACCAAGACTAAGTGCTGCCTAGGCCGGGTCGTGATTGAACTAGGACAACGACTAAGTGTATCGCGACTATGCATAGCTGCACAAATTCATGATGTGACTCGCAACTGAAGTCCATGTGTTGTGACTAAGGTTTGTGGGTCAAAACTGAGGCCTATCAAGACACAGTCCGCAATTGAAGCTGATCCACGACTAAGCCTAGTCACGAATGGGTTGGGCTTAGTCGTGAATGGCCCAAAATGTCAAGTACAAAGCTTTCTTGACAAGCTAGTCCATACTAAGCCCATATCTCACCTTGGAAAAGGCCAGCTGCGAATGCAAGCCTAGATTAATGTCCGCCAAGAAAATGACATGTATAGGGGTTGGTGAGACGGGATTGGAGCCCATCATCACTATAAAATGATGATAAATGAGTTGAAGAAACCCAATTGCGACTAAGGCAATGAATGGGGCTCAAAACAAAGAGTGAATTGGGAATAGAGAAGAAAAAAGGAGAAGAAACGTCAAGGCTTCCCATTGGAGAAGAAGAAGAAGAAAAGGAATCCATTGAAAACCTCTTTCTCCCTCTATTTTCTTTCTTTTTGGGTATGTGTTTGAAAGACACAACCCTTCTCAGCCCTTGGATAAGCACTTCCCTAGAGAAGTCTCGCTTTGCATCATTGGGTTATGAAACTACCTCAATTCAAGTATGTTCTCTTAGAAAAAACCTCCACTTGGTTTATAGTGCTACCGTTGTCTTCTTGACTCATTTTCACATCTGATTAACAACTTGATAAGGGGAAACTCTGCCGGAATTTTCAAAAATTTTGGATAAGTTTTCATGGACGTTTTAAACACCCAACTCTAAAAGGGAAATAAGTTATATAGGGAAGTATCATACGTCTCTACAGGGCAATGCAAGCCCCTTGAGAGACAATGAGTTGATTCTGAGCTTAGTTGTATCCTAGAGGTAGCTTGGCACGCTCTCTTGCACACTCTAATGGGATACCTCAACTATCGTCAAGAAATGCAATACCGACACCTCTATGTCTTAGGTCACTCAGTTTTAATTTTAGTAAATTAAAACTATTTGAATTTTAAGATTGTGGAATTATGGGATTAATTAGAATTAGGATTCACATATCTCAGAATTTGAAGATATGTTTACTCCTGTTGCAATCGCTAGCATGAATGTAAATTCTTTTGGTCTCAGTTTTGATGCCACTAAGTTCAATGGAAGAACTTCAAGAGATGGGAATGTCGAATTTTATATTGGCTTCAACATTTTAAGGTCAAGTATGTATTAACTGATGAACCTCCCTTATATCTTGCCCCCACTAGAGTCACTGAAGCAGGGATTAGAGTAGCAATCAATGCATAGGAGAGATTAGGAGTTCATTCCGAGTTTAGTTATATCCCGGATGTAGCTTGGCATGCTCCCCTGCACAATCTTGTGAGAGGCATTGACTATCTTCAAGAAACGTAATATCGGCACCACTATGTCTCTGATCACTTGGTTTTAATTTTTTTAAAGTTAGTTGACTTTTAAGATTGTGGAATTAAGAGATTAATTGGAATTATTGGATTCACATATCTCAAATGTAGCTAACTCATTAGAGATGGTAAACCGAGTTAATGAGAGGGGAATTCAAGATGAGAGGGGGAACCCGTGGATTAGCCCAAATATTTTCACCTTTGCCTATGGTTCACCTAAATCCTTTCAAAAGTAGTTCATGGTCCTCCAGCCCCATAAGCATGATTTTGGGATATTGGTTGCAAAAAATGTCTGCTTCCAGAATAGTTCCCTTAAATCTCTTAATCCTAGAGTGTTTGGAATATAAAGGATCCCCGGCCCTAGGCTTGAGATTGAAATGTGAACATATCTGAACTCATGCCACCCTTCCTTTTCCTGTAAAAATGAAACCTCCAACTCATCCAATTCATTTTATATTTTGTGAGCCACTAGAAGGATCACATCAGAGAGATAAGATCAGTACAAACTTTAGGAGGAAAAACAAGACATTTCCTTCCATCCTTCTATACCTTTTCCAAAAATTTCAAAGAGGTAGGAGAATAAGGGTCTTTTAGATCTCCCAAAATCCAAGGTAGGCCCGAATAAACCACATTTTTTACTTAGAATGTCCTAGTTGTTAGGTCTTGGAGATGAGAAAGAAGTACCCATATTAAAATGTAGATTAGATTTTTTCAATTTGGTCATTGGAGGCGGATGCTTGCTCATAGAAGTCAATAAAGGCTCTATTCTCTTCAGTCCACAGTGGGTGCTTTTGAAAAAGATATTTCAAAGATTAAGTGGGATGTGGCGGGACGTCTTTTAAATTATTTGATGTCCAACGTGGATCTTATGGCCATAGCTTGAGAAGACTGGGCTGGAAGTTCTTCAAAGATTAGGAGTGAAGAGTGATCCTCTCTTCTTCCTCGGGAGTAATGCATTATACCTTGCCTATGGGCAGGAAATAGAGAAAATTGTTTTGTGACCAAAATTGATGTGACCATGTGTGAAGTGCACTACAGATTGGCTCATGATATATTACTGAATTTGCTCTCTTTTTGGACATCTACCTTTTGGAATTAAGAATTTTAACCTTATACATACTACCTATCAGCCTGTGGTGTGGTCATACAAATGGTCACACCAATTTTGGTCACAGAAAATTTTCTCCCAGCAAGAAAACAAATTTGGGAAAAAGTCCATTCTTGGACGTGGGAGTCGTGGACCCATTTAGTCTCCCTTGGTCCAGCAACCCAGCCAACCCCTTTAATGATAAAAAACAAAGGGACGGCAGCCTTGGACCCAACTTATTTGTTTGATGTTTCAAAATAGTTTTGAGACATTAGGATGGCAATTTTGTAATTGCAATTATTTTGAAATATTGAATTGTTTGGGTACAGGTTAGGGGTGGCAATCTTTGACACGACCCAACACGAAATAAAGCAGGTTAGGGTTGAGTATAAACGTGCTTCGGGTCAAAGCGGGTTGACCCCCTGTGACACGATTAATAAATGGGTCATGTTCAAGTTGGCCCATATAGTTGTATACCCTTAACTTGACACAACACGAATCTGACCCACCATCACAAATTACCACATAACCCATGAACCCGACATGACCCAACACAAAATAAAGCAGGTTAGGGTTGAGTGTAAATGTGTTTTGGGTCAACCCGCTTTGACACAGTTAATAAATGGGTCGTGTCTAGGTTGAGCCATATAATCATATGTCTTTATCTTGACATGACACCAACCCTACCCGCCAACATGAATTGCCACCCCTAGTACAGGCTCGGGCTTCAAGGGGGTTATTTGTAAACGAAGGCAATAATAAGTCAATTTTGCAATTTTATTAAGAAAGGTTAATAGGTTGTTTGGGTCATTTGGTAGGGATGAAATCACCTGTGACGCCCCCTTGTGTCTTGCCTCACAAGGCGGCTCACAAGGGGGCATCGCAGGTGATATCCCCCCAATGGTAAGGTCCATTAAGAATTCTTATTCCATCATTTCTCTTTTGGCCTAACTTTTAGGAGCCTAATCTCATCCATTTAACGTGACTTTGATACCATTTGGAAGGCTATTGAATTACCTATCCAACAAGATTTAAGATCTCGTGAATCTAAGATGATTTGTGAGAGCTGTGGCCTAATTACTATTAGGCCTAGTCTGGTTGCCTAGAAATGGTTTTCTCATGACAAAATTTTCTCAAGAAATCACTTTTAAGCTATCTGGTTACCATGAAAAGCTGGTTTTGTCATGTATTTCTCATGATTATTTTCCTTCCTTTTCTTGTGGGATTATTTTTTCTATTCCTTTCTTTTCTTTTCTATGCAATTCATGGCAACCAAACAGGGCCTTTGTGACGAGATTTATCTAATTTGAATAGAAGAAACTAAACGTGTCAAATTATAAGAGAGCCTTAGGTATGCTTGGGATCGTCTCAAGCAGATGCTTGAGAGACTCTCTCAAGCCTACAGGAGAGGACATCACGTTGCATTCCCGCCCAGTCCTCTTATGATCAAGGGTTAACTTCACCCCACTTGCTCACAAACATTTAAAAAGGAAAATAATTGTCTCTTTTAATACAGACCTCTATAAGCATGCATTGATTGACACATGATGGGTTTTTGAATTTGATGTCTCTTTTTGAACACCCACTTTTCATATGAACACTTTTCTGGATCTTTTTAACCCCCAAATACAATACATGTTAGTTTGTCACTCGCCATACACATTACACATTTTTTTATCACAGAACATTTTTTTCCTAAAAAACACATATGTTCTTCCTCTTTCTCATGGACGAAAGGCAAGGGGAAACTATTTTGTACATTCCTCCAAGTTCTCTCCACTCTGGCAGTTTTCTCTCCACTCAGACCACTTGAGACTCAGGTGATTATACTATTCTGGCAAGCAAATGTTCAAGAGGATCTCTCAAGCCGACAAAAGAGGGTATTTGTAACACCTCACACATGTCTAAGTTACCTTAAGTAAGATAATGTAAGAATGAGATAGGATGGTGAGTGATTTAAGACCTAAATCGAAGATACAATGTGATATAAAAGTGTGCATGAAACTTAGGGAGAAAGTATAGGCCAAAAGTGAACCTCAAATGACTTAAAAACACAAATCCAACAAATTTTGATTGGTTGAAATTTCCCTCAAATGTTCGAAAATATTTTGAATGCTTGAAAATCCTAAGGTTCAAAATAAGTTCTCCCCGAATGTTCGAGGAAGATTTTGAGTGTTAGAAAAAAATTTGAACTTAGAAAGTCAGGATTTGGAAGAAGAAAAAAAATGTGCGAAATTCATGATTTTTCCCTTCTTACCACATGAGACAAATTGAACTCAATAAAAAACTTCAAGTTTACCTAATTAAGATCTAAAAACAAAAGAGAGAAGTTAAGGGAAAGAAAAGAGAAAAAATTAGGAGAAAAAATGAGAAAACTCTCTCAAGAAAGCAAGGTAAACCTCAAAACCTTAGATCTAAACAAATTTTAGAAGATTTTGTGGATTAACAATAGAAATTCATATAGATCTATGGTTTTTGAATATGAATTCATGTTTGAATTTCAAAGAAAAAAAGTGAAAGAGAGAACCCATGCTTGACCCTTTGAACTGTATTATATATTTTGTATAATTGATTGTGAACCATGGACTCACCCTTCCATACATTTTTCAGATGTAGAGTGAATACCGACAGCGAGGAGGATACACGTAGTGTGACATAATGTCATACGAGATTTGATTCATTGTTTATGATTTTAACATGCTTGTATAAAGATTTATTTTGTGTGGATTGTAAAACCTTATTAGTTTTGATTTCCATTGATGTGATACGGGTGAATGAGATCAAGCATGTGACTACAAATGTGGACCTATTATGGTTAGTGTTAATACCTTCCATTAGAATGTGGTACATTACTAGAATGATTTAATTCCACTGCATTAGTGTTATGAATATGTGAATGATTGTTTAGCAATTCCGTTGTATAGTGATTTTAGACATGTGAATGAATGTTAAGTAATTTTGTTACACTAGTGATACATATGTGAATGAATATATAGTATTCCGCTATAATAAATGTATTAAGAATATGAAAAAGCAAAAGAATAGTGTGATAACGAAATTAAAAAAAAAAAATGAGACCAAAAGACACACATAAAAGTTAAGAAAGAAAGAAATGAAAAGTGGTAAAGTGAAATGGACATGTGTGTGTATGTATGTGCCATGGTCCGGATTTGGTTCGAGATGAGAGAATTTCAATGTGACTTGAGCCAGATTCAGGGAGTGATAGTGTCACGGTCCACTCTTGCTCAATGTTTGGTTGACCAAGGGTTAACCTAACCCAACTTGTTGCATACAATCAAGTACAATAGAAAATGGTAAATTATAGAATGACCCCCTATACTATCTGATAATATAGAGTCTCCCCCTTCGACTATCGATAATACCAAAATCCCCCATATCAAAAATATTTTAGTTACAAAAGTTTATCATAATGTGTTTTTACCAATATACCCATATTATATAACCATTTTTAAAATAAAACAATAGTAATGCAAACCCAAAAATACCTTTATTAAAATGAAACCCAATTTCGAATCAAAAGAGATTTCTTCCTCCCCCCGTCCTCCTCCCCGACAACAAATCTTCCCTATTACTCAAAGTTTTGTTGTCGGCCATGCTTGTCTCTCTCTCTTTGAGGTGTCGTCGGCCATGCTTCTCTCTCTCTCTCTCTCTCTCTCTCTCTCTCTCTCTCTCTCTCTCTCTCTCTCTCTCTCTCATCCTGGTGGTGTTGTCAGCCTCTCTCTGAATCTCGTCATCGACCACTCATCTCTCTCTACATTTCATTGTTGGCCATAATATCTGCTTTTATCTTATCGCCAACCACGCTTCTCTCTCTCTCTCAATAATTTTGCAGGCTTCTCTCACTCTCGTCTTGGTGGTGTTGCCAGCCTCTCTCTGTATCTCATCGCCGACCACTCATCTCTCTCTGTATCTCATCGCCGACCACTGTGAGTATGCCCTCTCTCTTTTTTCCATTTTTTCCTTTTATTGAGGGATTTTAGGGTTTAGGGATTTCAAGCCCTATTTGATTTGGAGGATTTTCGTTAGGGAATTTAGGGATCATTTAAGCCCAAATTTTTAAAGGATGGTTCATTTTGAGAAAAAAAAATGGTCCATTCAATCCCTAATCAATTTTTCCCAATTAGGTCAAATTATCAACCGGAGCATTTTGCAGGAGGTTCAAAAAATGTGATGGTTCATTCAATCCTGAATGACAACTATGGTTCATAGGATGTTTTGGGAGGTTTGAAGCATCACATTTTTTTAACCTTCTTTGTTGAATTGACAGTGAATGGGGGGTGGCCTTGATGTTCTAGTTTCAATTTTTTTGAAGTAAAGCGTTTTGCATTGAAATTTTTTTATCTATTATATAGTGATGTATTATTTGTTTATTGTTTTGTGGTGATGAAGGGTGGTTTAATGGGGTGGTGGTGTGGGGCTGGTGGTATGCATGGTGGTTGAAAGGGGGAATATGATGTGCATGGTGGCTAAATGGGGGGTGTTTATGGTTCCTGAATGGGGAGTGTCTATATGATGGAAAAGTCTTCTTATTTTTCCATATTTTTCATAATATAATCATATTTAGATTGTGTTATCATTTGTTTATACTTAATAACATAAATATCTATGGACTTTGAATCATCTTCTATCACCAACTTTCAGGAGTTAAAGTATTCAAATGTTAACTGTAAGTGTGGAAAAAGGACAGTAATATGGACATCTGAATCTGAAAAGAACCCATATATATTGTATTATTTTTCTGCCAAAAAATTTGTAAGCATATTCAATAGTAATACACTGTTATTGTTATTTGTTTATTTATTTAATTTGTTCATCATGGTTGCTGATAAATGTTATTATGGTGAAGGAAAAAACACCAAGAAACCTACCTTGTTCTTTTTTTGAGTGGTGTTATCCCTATAGTGGAGGTATTGGAGATTCTGAAATGTACAGACAATTGGAAGATCTACGAAGTAAGATGAAAGATATGGATGTAGAGATGAAATTTTTGAAAGCACAAGGGAAAGAAATTAAAGTTTTGAAAGCACAAGGGGAAGAACTTTAGAATTCCTTTGGATTCTTCAAGAGATTGTCAATGATGACTTTGTTTTTTTCTTTTTGCATTCTTCTTTGCCAAATCTTTGTGATGGTACTTGTAATTAAACATAATAGTGATCATTATATTCTTTGATGATATAGGTGGATGATCCACCTATTGGTAGAAATAAATTTTAAGTATTTTATTGATGATATTTGGTGTAGATGTGATTAGATTGATGCATGTGGTTTACATGTGTTTATGATGTTGGTACAATGACAAGTATCTTAGGTTGATGATGTTGGTTCCAACACAAGGTTCATATGTTGATGATCTTGGTTCCAACACAAGATTCATATGTTGATGATGTTGGTACCAAGACAAGTGTTTTAAGTGCTATTGCGGTGGTTATATTGTCATGCCCCAAAACCTACACACGAAAATCGGGATAGTATAAGTGAAAGCACACGTGCACAATATTGCGGGTCTCAGAGTGTGACATTGCTCTTTTCTTGCGGAAGGAGCTCTTACTTAACTTGTGTTACCTAATTGCAGCGTATATTATTTTTGCTTTCATTTCTTTTATTCCTATTGCTTAACCTTAATTGTCAACACATCATAGTGAAATCATAACCACAAAGTAATATCCATTTAACAATTGCAACGGAAAATATCATCATGCATTCTAAACTACGCAGTGGAAATTATAACTAACATTCATATTGAATCATATTCTCCAAAATAAGCAACATCATCATATGGGGTCTCTAAATAGGCCAATAACAAAATAGTCTCCAATGAAACCACAAATGTCTCATATAAGTCATAACTCCATAATCGTTGTGTCATACATAAAAGTGTGCTAGAAATAAAATGAACAGAAAGAAAGTAGATAAAATGGTCTTCTCATCCTATGAACCATCTCACATAACTGAACCTACCAAGGATCCTGTGCAATAGAGCGTCATATAAAATGGTGTTAAAAAAACATGGGTAAACTATAAAGCCCATGAAAGAACATATATATTGTCTCACGGAATAAATCGAAGGTCACGAGTATAGAATGATACCAAATCAAAATAGATGGATATATATAAGAGTCGAAGTAAGTACAATGTTGATCAGAATCTAATAAAGGTGCAAAAATAATAAGCCAAATCAATAGGAGTTTATAATTGAAATCAATAAGTGTGGCTCGTAAGGAAAGTGCAACATGTAATGTAAATGCCTAGTTCAAAAATACTCATAAATAAATAGGCTTTGGCACCTCTCAAATAAGATGTCTTAGCTAATAGATATCAAAATTGATGCATGTTCATGGAAGTCTAATGTCACTCTTAACTCAAGTAACCCATGAGGAGTTTCCAACAAAACACACCTTGAATCAAAACAACTCAACCCATGTAGGGTTCCTGAACCAAATCTCATCAAAACACCTCATAACAAATCCAATGGATTAGCTCATATAGGGCCTCTAACGAAATTAAAACCATATAACTCATGTAGAGTCTCTAACAAAACAAAAATCCCAAGCAAAATTGGTGCGAATCTAGTGTCGTCTTCACCTATTGATGTGACCCGGTGATTGGGTGCCTGAAATAAGTCATAATATCATCATCACCTATTGATGTGACTCGTTGGTTGGGTACTTGAAATGGGTCATAAGACCATCTTTAACTATTAATGTAACCTAGTGATTGGGTACCTGAAATGGGTCATAAGACCATCTTCACCTATTAATGTGACTCGGTGATTGGGTACCTAAAATGGGTCATAAGACTGCCTTCACCTATTAATATAACCTAGTGATTAAGTACCTGAACAAATCCTCAGAAATCAGAACAATGCTTAAAATTTATATATCTATATATATATATATATATATATATATATATATATATATATATAAAGAGAGAGAGAGAGAGAGAGAGAGAGAATAATATGTACAACATAAGAGATGTCCATGTAACAAAATGCATTGTGAAACCATGTAAAGCCCGTGTTTAAAACCAAACAAAAAACCATAGCTCATATTCACACCAAAATCTAATGATCAAAATTCCTCTTCAAACCTTCCAAACCAACAATAGCATAGAAGTCCCAACTAAGTCATGTGGATGCAATAATACTAAAGTAGAGTTCATCAAATCAAGTGTAAGTAGATATAATCAAGTGGGGAGCATAATAATGGCATCAATGAGAATATAGCATATGAAATATCATAAGCAACAAAGCTTGGAGCCACTTAAAGTAAGTAAAGACTACCAACTAGCAATGATGATATGAAAAAGAATCTCAACTATAGGGAAATCAAGACAACATCAAGCATATGAAGTAGATATCATTTTCTCCTTTTTAATTTCACAAGGATTAAACCTTCTTATATTTAATTATAAAGAGAAACTTAAGATTTTAATGAATTCATGATAGTAGCAAATTAGGAGAATTAAATCTCAACTAATGCATAACAAATCGGAGTAGATTTACATTCCCAAGTAGAATCCAGAATTTTATGTAATCAAGTTCCCTATCAAGATATAATGGAAATAAATCACTTTATGGAATAGTTGAAATCATCAAACTTACAAAGATTTAATAAGATGTAATGAAAATCTATTATCTCACCTAAAATGGCAACCAAAAATGGAGGAAAGTGTAGAAAAAATAGAAGAAATAAAGCAATCTACTTGAGAACGCATTAATCCTCCATGGATTTAGTGCTTGGATGAAAAGAAACTTATCAAACTTCCACCACAAGGCAACCAAAATGAAAAGAAACTGAAATTTCATCCAAACTAAGGGTTTCCAATTAATAGAATGACAAGAATTCAAAAGAGTAGTATATCATGTTGAAAACTAACAAAAATCTCATAGATCTAATGATAATGTGATGTGAACTCACCAAAACTTTATAGATTAATAATCAAGTGATAAAGAAACTAGAATACCAGCCAAATAGATGAATAAGCATAAAGAAATAATATAATAAACAAGGGGAGTAGCACATCATGTATGTAAACTCACATGATCTCATAGATCTTCAAATAAAGTGATTGAACTTTCCAAAATTTCATAGATCAATAATCAAGTGATGAAGAAACTAGAATACATGTCAAATAGATGAATAACAATGAAGAAATAATAAAAGAAACAAGGGGAGTAGCACATCATGTATGTAAACTCACATAATCTCATAGATCTCCAAATAAAGTGATGTGAACTAACCAAAACTTTATAGATTAATAATCAAGTGATGAAGAAACTAGAATACCAGCCAAATTGATGAATAACTAAGAAGAAACAATAAAAGAAACAAGGCGAGTAGCACATCATGTATGTAAACTCACTTTTTTTTTTTGCCTTATTGTTTGTTCAAGGCCTCTAACCCTCTAAAACCTAATTTCCTTTGCTTCTATCCTCTGTAAGAATGATGTAGAAAGAGTGTTAACTAGGTAAAGAATGAAAATCTAAGAAGAAAATGAACTAAATTAGTTGATTTTTAATGTTGAAAATGAAACTTATCTAATTAGGGAAGAACTCCCACATTTAGCTTCTCATTCCTCTAAACCTCTCTAACTCTTTCCTCTTTGATGTAAATAAGAGCATTATGATTTCTTTATCATATTTCTAGGATTTTGGATTGAGTTGGGAGGGTCCCACACTCCCTAAGATGAAGAAAAATCAATTATTGTCTTAAAAATTAGGATCTGGGTAATTTGGATCGATCCTAAATCGATCCAACACATTTTTTGCATTTTTCTGAGACCCGAGAGTGGTTGGATCGATCTAAACAGGTTTTTTCAGCTTTTATCCTCTTGCACTTAAATGCTCATATCTTTCTCTATAGAACTCAAAATCGATCTTCGTTTATTGTGTTGGAAACTAGACTCAAAGAGATTTCTATAGGTGTACGAATCATCTCCTAATTCACTTAGGATTAGTGTCGGTGGGCCCAAGAAATTGCCCCAAATATGTGGGTCTGTCAACACAAATACCTAAAATGGGCATAACTTTTTCTAGGAAACTCATAATTGCACACTGTTTGTTTTGATGGAAATTACACTCCTAGATATTTTCATAAAGGTATGGAATAACCCTAAATTTTCTAGGGATTTGTGTCAGTGGGCCCACAAAGGTATCACAAATGTGAAATTAAAATAACTTTCAAACTTGACCGGTTCGAAGTCCAACTTGGATTTTACACTTTTAACTTAGATGAATGAGTTCCTAAACCACTCTATGGTCTGTTTGAACATTTGAAACGATAATTTTATCCTTATGAGGGTAAGATTACAGTTTTACCCTTTAAGTGAAACATGGGGTGTTACATATATGGTGGTGGTATATTTGATGTGTTTGCATAAGTTCACAGGTTCATATTTCAATAGGTGTTTGCAAAGGTTCATATTTGATATGTGTTTGCACAGGTTTGACATGTGTTTGCACATGTTCATATTTGAATAGGTGTTAGCAAATATTCATATTTGATATGTGTTTGCACAAGTTTGATATGTGTTTGCACAAGTTCATATTTGAATAGGTATTTGCAAAGGTTCATATGTGATATATGTTTGCACAGGTTCATATTTGATATGAATTTGCATAGGTTCATATTTGATATGTATTTGCACAGGTTTATATTTGATTCGTTCATATCATGCACAGGTTTTATGTGTTTGCATAAGTCTATATTTGATATGTATTTGCACATGATGCACATGTTCATATTTGATATGTTCATGCCATGCACAGGTTCGAATGTGTTTGCACAGGTTCATATCTGATATGTTCATACCATGCACAGATTCATATGTGGTTGCACAGGTTCATAGTTGATATGTTCATGTACAGGTTCATATTTGATGTGTTTGCACAAATTGATATTTTGTGATTATATGATTATGGTTCTTTGAATCTGTAAAGCTTCCCATTTGTTTCCATGAATAATTAGTGGCTTGGTTGGATATGTATTGTTCTAAGTAATGATTCTTATAACGTATTGAGTCCTAAATAGCAAGGGGTATTAATCAGTCCATTTACACCGTTAGATATGCATCGGGGTCTTAAACAACCTAATTGGGACGTTTGATGAGTATTAGAGTATTAATCAGTCCATTGGACCGTTGGATGTGCATCAGGGTCTTAAACAACCTAATCGGGCCTTTAGATGAGTATCAGGATAATAATCAGTCCATCGGACCATTAGATGTACATCGGGGTCTTAAACAACGTAATCGGGCCATTTGATGAGTATTAGGGTATTAATCAGTCCATCGGACCATTGGATGTGCATTAGGGTCTTAATCAATTCACATAAACCATTTGATGAATATCAGGTCATAATCAGTTCATTAGATGTGTATCGGGTCTTAATCAATCCACTTAGACCGTTAGATGTGCATCAGGGTCTTGATCAGCCTAATAGGATTGTTTGATGAGTATTGGGATATTAAATAGTCCACTAAGACTATTGGATGCTTATTGGGTCTTAAGCAGTCCACATAGAACGTTTGATGAGCATCAGGTCATAATCAATCAAATCAGACCATTGGCACTATTCTTTAAGTTACATGGGACAAGGGCATTTTCGTGCTTATATGAAACAAGGTCATTTTCGTCGTGGTAAAACAATCTCATGTGCCATGAGGGTATTCCAAGGTTTTAGAAACTATTTTTTGTCACGTG
The DNA here is from genome assembly GCA_025762735.1 of Platanus orientalis. Classification (NCBI taxonomy): domain Eukaryota; kingdom Viridiplantae; phylum Streptophyta; class Magnoliopsida; order Proteales; family Platanaceae; genus Platanus; species Platanus orientalis. Next base: position 3,164 of record JAOXJP010126538.1, on the reverse strand, counting down.
ATTCCATTAACTAACAGTCAACAACGAACAACTACCAACAGGGCATTTTTTTAAACCAATAATGCAATTCAAAAAGGATCCTTGGTATTATTGATAGTTGATGGGGAAGACTGTCTATAGGCAGATAATAAAGGGGATCATTCTATAATTTACCCAAAAAAATTTTGTTTCCCCTCCTCTTTCAACTCAAACATAAGGGGAACTGGCAAACCACCTCAAACATTCCTTTGAGCTCTTCCCACTTTGCGGTTTTAAGACTCCAACAATCTTCTACAGAAACCATAATATCCGTTGATGTGCCTCTATAAGGTTTTCATTTTATTTTTTCATTAAAAAATGGAGCAGGGTCTTCACTCTGAATGTTGCTTTTTTCCCTAAAAAACAATACCTACAACCTGCGTTTAGAGGGTCATCTCTCTACATGCGTTTTATAGAGGGAGAATGATTGTCTATTTTGAGATAGACCTCTATTATCATGCATTGATTGACACATGACGTGTTTTTTAATTTGATGTCTTTTATTGACCACCTACTTTTCCAACTGAACACTTTTCTGGACCCTTTTACCCCCAACCCCCAAAAACAGCACGTCTGTTTTTAATTCACCATATACACTACAGAGGCATTTTTATCACCGAGCATTTGCTTTAAAAGAGTTTTCTCTATGTCGTCTCTTTCTATTCTCACTTCTGTCTCTGTCTGTTTCCAATAACCATAAGCCCAACCCAAGTTGCTGGATGGTGAGAGATTCAGCCAGAAAGGCAATGCATAATTATGTTTTTCTATAACTATTAAGAAGCTGAAGATAAAAGCAAGTTCCTGTTACGTTTGGCGTCTAACAAATGATACAATGAATCATTTATTCAAATTGCAACCCAGATAAAGAATTTTTCTGTAGAAGTGGGAACACAAAGAGAGAGAGAGAGAGAGAGAGAGAGAGAGAGAGAGAGAGAGAATCCTTTAAAACTCTGGTTGTAGGTTCCGTCTCCTTGGGGAGAAAGCAAAAGCTCAAAAAAAACAAACAAACGCATTGTCACCGGAATGGTAACAGAGAGACACTTGGGATCGTCTCAAGCAGATGCGTGAGAGGCTTTCTCAAGCCAATGGGAGAGGGCACCATGTTGCACTCCCGCCCAGTCCTCTTTTGACCAAGGGTTAACTTAACCACACCTGTACACAAACATTTTTAAAAATATATATCTTCTTCCTCTTTCTCTTAGGCCGTCTACTTGCCATGAAAATGTTTTCTCATGACAAAATTTTCTCAAAACGTCATTTTTAAGCTATTTGGTTGCCATGAAAAGTTGGTTTTCTCGTGTTTCTTTTGATTCTTTTCTTTCCTTTTCTTGTGGTTTTTTTTTTTTCTTTTCTATACAATTCATGGCAACCAGACTGGGCCTTAGACGAAAGGCAAGGGAAAGCTACTATGTACATTCCTCCCCACTCTAACGGCTTGAGACTCAGTTGATCATACTACTCTGGCAATGCGGCTTTATAATTTTTTTTTTTTTTTGGATTTTGTTTTTTCTTAAAAAAAACCGAAAAAAAATCGTCTCTCCATTACCATTTTGTTGACCCAATAATTTGACTTTGGCGACAACACTTTTTTTTTTTTTGCTTTTGCTTTTTTCCCAAGGAGATATAACCTACAACAAGCGTTTTACAGGATTGTCTCTCTATGTTCTCACTTCTGCAGATGGATTCTATTTTTGGATTGTAATTTGAATAAATGATTCATTGTATCATTTGTTAGATCTCAAACATCATAGAAACTTGCAAGTTGCAGGTTTTTTTTAGGGAAAATATGCAAAATTCGGAGTGAAGACCTTGCTCTGTTTTTTTTTAGGGTAAATTAAAGAATGACCCCCTGTACTATCTGACAATATACAGTATTCCCTCTCGACTATCAATAATACCAAAAAAAAACCCGTCAGAAATATTCTGGTTATAGAAATTAGTCATGGTGTAATTTTACCATGATATACCCAATGTTTTAAACCATTTTTTAAATAAAATAAAAGTTTTTGAAAACCCAAAAATACCCTTAATGAAATAAAACCTCATTTTCATCCCACACTTCCTTCTTCCTCCTCCCTACCTCTATCGGATGACTAGTCACCTTCTCTCTGAAAACTTTGTCGCCGACCACCCTCTCTCTCTAAGCATTGTCACCGACCACTCTTGTCTCTCTAAGCTATGTCGCCGACCACTCTCTCTCTCTCTTTTGAAGCGGTTCGTCGACCATTCTTTATCTCTCTCTCTCTCAAAGTGGTGTCGTTGTCCACTCTCTCTCGCTCTCTCTAAGCAGTCATTGACTACTCTTCTCTCTCTAAGTTGTATCATCAATCACTCTTTCTCTAAGCGATGTTGTCGACCACTGTGAGTATGAACCATTTTTTTCATTTATTTCTTTGGTTTTACATGATCTGGGGATTTTAGGGCCCTATTTTAGGTATTCCAAGCGCTAATCGATTTTGAGGGATTTCGTTAGGAATTTTAGGGCTCATTCAAGCCCTAATTGATGAAGAACCAATTTTAGAATAAATGTTAGGGATTTTAGGGCTCATTCAATCCCTAATAGATGAAGAACCTATTTTAGTACTCGATTAAGTGAAATTCTCAACCCATCGGTTGAAGTTTTGAAGCATCAATGTTGTTCTCACATAGATGTCAAAGTTCGTCTCCAAACTATCAACCTACCTATTTTTTGGGGGGGTTTAAAGTATCAATGTTTAGATTTGACTTATTTGTTGAATTGATTCGTGAATGGGGCTTGATGTTTGATTTACTAGTTTTAATTTGTTTGAAATAGAGGTGTTGCTACCCAAAACCCATACCTGTACGACTACGAATTTTGGCACGTGACATTAATCCTTTTATATCAAATATCATTCAGATTACTTATAAATTTTTCGCATCTTTCTTTTCATACATTTGCAACAGACTTGCATTAACAAACCATTACCATTTCATTAAATTTAAAAATCCACAAACCATAATCCATAAATAAAATCCCTTGTCTAACATAAACCGGAATAATAACAAACCATCTCCATAATGCTGAAAATCAAACTAATCTATAACATCTCCTTAAATAAAATTGTATAACTAAATTGAATCAAAATAGGTCTTAAGAACTAAAATAAAATTATATAATGTCTCAA